>SZWC01003297.1:91202-105460 GCA_023375785.1 Penium margaritaceum | reverse complement strand
GAGCCTCAGGTGCGCCCCTCGACCTCCGGTTACTCCCGTGAGCCTGGATTCCGGAGCTCAGCAAGCGTCGGGTCCCGGACCCAGGTGTTCCTCTCACAGCATCGCGAGCGGTGATCCAGGCACAAAGGCCTTAGGCCTGAGTGTCCACACTGAGCTTTCAGAGGTACACCCAGCGTGCCCCATAGGGCACGACCTGGTCACTCGCGAGTTCCATATCGCCTGTGATGCAAAAGCTGATCTCGTGGCCGTGATGCCTGACACTGAGGCGTGTGCACTTGCCACGCGGAGTTCCCCCTCTATGGCGCCTGACCCAGGCACATTGAGGGAGGCTTTCTCATCGCAGGATGCTGATGCCTGGCGAGCTGCTTGCGAGGATGAGCTTCCCACTATCCGAGAGCACAGAGTCTACGAGCTGGTCGACCTTCCCCCTGGGAGGAAGGCGATTCAGGTCAAGTGGGTCTGTCGCAAGAAAGTTAAGCCAGATGGCTCACTGGAATGCTACAAAGCCCGCTTGGTCGTGAAGGGGTTCTCTTAGATTGAGGGAGTTGATTACACTGACACCTTTGCCCCTGTCGGCCACATGACCTCAGCTCGAGCTCTGTTCGGTGTAGTGATAACCCTCTGTATATATATTCGTGCGTATGTGCCCTCGGGTGTGCAGTGCATGAGGAATCGGCGGTCGGTGGTGATCCACGCTGATAGCGGAGACTCGAGCTCGCCAAGACTATCACGTGGCGGCGTTGCTCCCTTGTCTCACGCGGTCCACCGGCCGTCGACCCTTGCCTGCCCCCGCTAGCAAACCTATTTGTGTCCTTGTGATTTATGTGATATACTGTGCTCGCTGTGATTCGCGACCTAGATTAGACCCTAACTTGCATGTTTGTAGGTCTAGTTTAGGTTTCCTAAGCTCTGACATACTTCGTGACTTCGAAGGTGCGAACGCACCTTTTCTGGGCGCACAGGGCGATTTCGCCCTCGCACCTCGTTGAGCGGCGGCGAGCGAAGCTCGAGGGTGTTGAAGGGGGTGTGACGGTCGTGACCGACCATAATCCATTGGTGTTTTTCCAAACGCAGCCGAACCTATCAATACGACAGGCGCGTTGGAGCGAATACCTCTGCCGATTCTCGTTCACGTGGGAATATCGGCCAAGACACATCAATGTGGCCGATCCACTATGCCGATAGCTTGTGAAAGTTAAAACAACCACCGAGGTCGGTGGGTGTTTTATGGCCATTGCAACAGCAACTGTACAATCACCAGACCTCCCTCCACATCTGCGGCAACTACCACGAGATATTATCCATTACAACAGTTTTGTAAACAAGATCCGGATGGGATATTGCGTGGATTCTTGGTTTCAAGACTCTCGAAATATCAACAAGTACGGCTTGGTGGAGGCCACAAGAATCTAGTGGCACGGAGAACAAGTTGTTCTGCCAAACTCGGGAGATCTTAGAGCAAAGATTATCTCCCAGTTCCACGACCCGCCGGTCGCAGGTCATGTGGGACCCCAAAAGACCGGACAGGCACTCTCGAACCACTATTGGTGGCCAGGATGGAGTGTCGATATCTGTAAGTATTGCATGACATGCGGCCCATGTCTTTGGAATAAGGCTAGTAACAAGAAGCCTGCTGGACTCCTCCAACAGCTTCCCATTCTTGGGACTCAATGAGAGTGCGTCAGCGTGGACTTCCTTATTGGTCTTCCGGACGCGGCCCATGGCCACGATGAAATACTAGTGGTTGTGGATCTTTTGACAAAGATGACACACTTCATTCCTACAACCACTGACGTGAACGGAGAGGAGACCGCTTGTCTCTTCTTTGTGGGAATCATAAGGTACCAAGGCTTGCTGTTGCGCATTATCCCCGATCGAGATCAAAAATTTCCTAGTCAGTTTTGGCAAAAGCAGCATGAGTACTTCGGCAGTGAGTCGCAAATGTCGATCGTATTTCACCCTCAAACTGACAGACAAACAGAGCGCATGAATCGCACTCTGGAGCAAATGCTCCGCATGTACGTGGATCCTGCCATGCACGATTGGGACGAATTCCTAGCACCGACAGAGTTTGCGGTGAACAACTCAGTGAACGAGTCCACACAGTTCACACCATTCGTGTTGAACAGCGGTCGGCATCCAGTGGTACCCTCCTCATTGGTGAAGACTGGGATCACATAAGGGCAGGTTCCTTTCGCTCAAACCTTTGCTGAATGCATCGACTCCTTGTTACAGGAGGAAAAGGGTCACCTTCAAACAGCGCGGCAGCGACAAAATGTGTATATCGACAAAGGTCACCGGGAGGTCTCCTTTGACATCGGTGACAAGGTGCTGCTTAACACTAAAAACCTTTGGCTAAAGTCGCCAGTGGCAAGAAAACTTTTGCCGAAGTGGATTGGGCCATTTCTCATTGTGGCACGCATCGGGCCAGTGGCATACCGATTGCTACTGCCGCTGAGTATGAAGATACATGACGTGTTTCATGTGAGCCTGCCGGCTCCATGAACCGTTCAGCCACCGCAAGTAGTCCTTGCTACCGACTATCGAGTCTCACCCGTAACAGGGGGTTATGTTGTTACTCGGGGACTTATACGATTTTGACTTGCTTCGCATTAGGGTTTTGGACCTCCCATGCTCCATACTTAACGAAACGAAGCGCCGTTGGTCTCATTCTCTTCGCAGCAAAGTTCTCATGGTATCAGAGCACTTCTCTGGGCCTGAGAAGGGTCAGAGCCGACCGTAGGAGCCGAAGAAAGGGGCGGCCGCCACTTGGACGCCACGTCGGCTAGGGTTGGCGGGCTAGGACAGGGCGTCGAAGCTGCTCCAGGGCGTCGAACCAGCCCTAAAGGAGGCGCGCAAGCCCTAGCAGGGCTTCGCGCATGTGAGGGACGCTTGTGACAAAGAGCCGCCGCCAAAAGAAGCTCCCACGCCCCATCAAGGCTCTCCCCAAGGTGCCCAACTGCAACTCTAAGGGTGGGCGAAGGGTTTGGGGGGGCAGGATTGAACTTGCAGGGCTCCAGGACTATTCTGGTGGCCTCCCTATAGAGCTTCGGGCTCTCGGCAGAAAACTGGGCCCAAAGTGGGCCCGGTGAATTGCTGCCGAAATTTTCTTGGTCCCTTTCAGCACCGTCCAGAGCTAGGTAGACCACCAAACCCACTCCCCGAACACCATGAGCGAGGTAGACGGGACAAATGGAGGTGAAGGGAGTGGTGGCAACGCTCCTAATGTCACCCTCACTGCTGCCGCAATGGCGCAGCTTGGACTAGGCCAAAAGGAGTTGTCTCCCCCGCAGCTTGGGACGAGGGATTACCTGGCATGGAGGGACATTTTTCTGTCCTGGGCAGCAGAACATGGGTTGGAGGAACTCTACATTCGTCCTCCCCTAAATGCTGCAACCGACCTCATGCTGTTGCGCGCATTCAATGCACTAACCCGCGCATTGCCAGATCCACAAGCCTATGCTCTGCGCCACTTTCGCTTTGGCGGGCGAGGTGAGGATCCCTCTGACCCACGAAGTGGTGCAGCACGACTGCATGATGCCTGGCGCCACCTGTCCACGCGCCAAGAAGAACAGGGCATGACTCTCGTCGTGACGCTGAGAGATCGCCTGCGCAATCTCTACCCTAATCCAGGCGCGCCGGTTGCTGAGTTCTGGGATGAGGCCATGGACATTCGCCGACGACTCTTGGGTCTCGGTGCCTCGTGCTCCGTCCTTGAGTGGCTGGACGTGGTGCTGCTCCACCTTGGCGAGCAGTACAAAGAGTTCCGGCGTGACTTGCTGCGTCGTCACCCAGTCGCTGAGATCGAGCTCATCGACCTCGCCTCCGTTTTTGAGGAGCTGCGCAACTACGAAGACATACTGAAGGGTGAGGCTCGCGACATGACAGCGGCGCCACCGACAGCATATGCACACCAGAGCTCCTCTTTCACCGCTGCTGTAGTGAATCAGACATCATTCATCTCCTCTGGAGGAACCTCTAGTGGGGGTCGTGGCTGGTCTGGTGGCGGTGGTCGCGGCCGTGGTCGCGGCCATGGTAACCAGAGGTGCAACTACTGCAATCAGACTGGGCACTTTTGGCGCCGGTGCCCTTCCCTCCAAAGGCAGATGATGGAGAAACAACAGCAGCAGAGGCAGACACAGCAGCAGCAGAGGCAGGCACAGCAATAGCATCGGCCACTGCAGCAGTTCTCTCCAGTGCAGCACTACGGTGGATATGGACCACCTGGGGTGCACCCTTACCAACCTGTAGCAGCAGCCACCTATGGACTGACGCCTCATCATCAGCTTCACCCACAGTATCTGCAGCAGATGACGCCACAGCCTAGGCCTTATGGGCTGCCAGTGCCATTGTTCGCTACGGCTCCGGTGTCTGTCCCAGGGTGGGCCCAGCGCGTGTACGACGACATGGCGACCCCGCGCACTTCCGACATGCAGGAAGCTGTGCCCATCACCTTGCCTCCAGAGACTACTGCTGCTCCTCAGCCAGGTCCGCGCCTTGGGCACACGCACATCACTACATCACATGTCTTGCCCATGCATGAGTGGTTGTTTGATACCGCAGCGTCGCATCACATGTCACCTCATCGTCAGTTGTTTGTGTCTCTGTATGCCACTCACGATGTGGAAGGGGTGCGGACGGGCTCAGGAGAGGTGTTGAGGGTTGAGGGCATTGGGACTGTTGCACTACAAGCACCGGGAGGGGTAATGTGGCTGACTGGGGTTTTGTATGTTCCTCGACTGAAGGTGAACCTGTTGTCAGGGGGGCAGTTGGATCGCCAATTGGGCATGTCAACGCTAACACAAGCAGAAAAATGCATGCTTTTTGATGCACACGGTGCGTTGTTGGCTGATGGACCCTTGCATACTGACATGCTGTACCGCCTGACCCTGTTCCCTGCATTGTCCTCCAACCGTCCACAGACCCACATCATGACCAAAACGGATCCAAACCACACTGAGCTCATCCACAGAAGACTGGCCCACATCAACACAGAACTGGTTACCGAACTACTGAAACACCAACCTGCACATGGACTGAGCCTAGACGACTGCCCTCACGGCCTCAAGGCATCTGCCTGTCTGAACTGTCAAGAAGGCAAGGCANCACAACGGGCAATCATGGAGTGGATTCCTCTTGCTGAGCGACAGACTGGGTACTCTCTACGCATCCTCCGTAAGGATAGGGGTGGAGAATTTCTAGGTCCACTAGAAACAGACCTGAAAGCTAAAGGCATTGTGCACCAAACTACCGCACCGTATACACCTCAACAAAACGGGGTGGCCGAAAGATGGCACAGAACGTTAGGAGACGCTCTGCGTACCCTGCTGGCAGAGTCTGGCCTAACCTTTGGATTCTGGGAGGAAGCTGTCAAGTACATTACTTGGGTGTGGAACAGAATACCCCAAGGGCCTCTGCCCAGGACCGTCACTCCATGGGAGAGGTGGTTCAAACAGAAGGCGGATTTACGCCCTGCATGAGTGTGGGGCACTATGGCGTGTGTGTGGTTCGCTGACCCACAACGCAGCCATAAACTGAGTCCACGAGGCAGATGGTGTGTCTTCATCGGAGTCTCTCATGCCTCGAAGGCATGGAGGTTTTGGGATCCTGTGCAGCACACGTTTGTCGAGAGTCGTGATGCGTCCTTCCTAGAACACATGCCATACAAGGCGTTCAGGGGACTCAAACATGCACCTGTGCTCACTGTTCCTGAACGATATCCTGAGTACGTGAGTGTCCCCATCTTTGTCCCCATCACACAACCTAAGGTTACACCACCGTCGAGAGAACACAAGGTCACGGCACAAGACACACAGGTNGGTCCCACACAGCCTGTGACTGTCCACCCAGAGCCTCTCACTGTCGAAGAGGCAAGGGGGCGCCCTGATGCAACAGAGTGGGAAAAGGCTATGATTGATGAGCTGAACGCTCTCCTTGAGCATGAAGTTTATCAACTGGTGCCTCTTCCCCCCGGACGCAAAGCCATTGACCTAAAGTGGGTGTTCAAAGTCAAACGGAATGTCCAGGGCCTGTTTGAGAAATACAAGGCTCGACTGGTAGCCAAGGGTTTCCACCAAATACCAGGACAGGACTTCACGGACACCTACGCCCCTGTGGGCAAGTACACGTCAGGTCGTGCGCTGCTGGGGGTCGCAGCACACGAGGACTGGGAAATACATCAAATGGATGTCAAGAATGCTTTTCTGAACGGACCACTAGAAGAGGAGATTTATGTGGAACAACCACCAGGGTTCACGGACGGAACAGACAGAGTTTGGCTACTGCTGAAAGCACTGTACGGACTGAAACAGGCACCACGGTGCTGGAACAAAGAAATCAGCCGAACACTAGAACTTGGAGGATTTCTACAAAGTTTGTCTGATCCCTCCCTGTTCATTCGCAGTGTTCGCGGCACTCCAGTTGTCCTTCTTGTCTATGTAGATGACCTACTGATTCTTTCGCCCTCTCTCACTCTTGTTCAAGACACAAAAGCCCTGCTTACTGCACACTACCGCATGACCGACCTGGGAGAGGCACACAATTTCCTGGGCATGACTATCACGCGCAACAGAGCTGCACGCACCTTGACACTACACCAGGGACGGTTCATAGCACACCTAACAGACCGATTCTCTCACCTTGTTCAACATCTTCCCACACAGCATTCACCGATGAGTCCAGACGTCTATGGGCACCTCCTTGACCCTTGCACCACAGACTACGGCCCGGACACAGATCCTCCTCTGTACAGGCAGATCACTGGCAGCCTCACCTACCTTTCCTCCACCACTCGACCGGATATTGCATGTGCAGTGAACACACTCGCCCAGTTCAGCCAGCAACCCCGCAGTGCACATCAAAAGGCTTTGCTGAAACTTCTGCGTTATGTGTTTGACACTGCATCCATGGGCCTCGTCTTTTCCCCTGGCACTGGTCCCTTGCTCGATGGGTACTGTGACAGTGACTATGCACGAGACCGAAATGCACGCAGTCGGGGGGGGTATGTTTTCCGTTTGTGGGGCACCACTGTGTCATGGCGCAGTGCAAAGCAGTCATGTGTTGCACGTAGTGTGGCTGAAGCAGAGTACATGGCATTGGGAGAAACACATGTGAAGCAACCTGGCTGCAACGTCTGTTGGGGGAGCTGGGAATGGTTGTGGGGGCCGTACCACTGTACAGTGATAGCTCTGCTGCACGTCGCATCACGGCAAATGACGGTGTATTGCACCCACGCACTAAGCACATAGGCGTTGAACATCACTTTGTCCGAGAAGCAGTGGAAGCAGCTATTGTCCAAGTGTGCGCAGTGCCTGGAAGTGAGCAACTCGTTGACTTTCTCACAAAGGCACTTCCATCATCCTCCCTTATGTCTCAACTCCATCTGCTTGGTTGCATGCCTGCAACATCCTCGGCCAAGGGGGCGTGATAACCCTCTGTATATATATTCGTGCGTATGTGCCCTCGGGTGTGCAGTGCATGAGGAATCGGCGGTCGGTGGTGATCCACGCTGATAGCCAAGACTCGAGCTCGCCAAGACTGTCACGTGGCGGCGTTGCTCCCTTGTCTCACGCGGTCCACCGGCCGTCGACCCTTGCCTGCCCCCGCTAGCAAACCTATTTGTGTCCTTGTGATTTATGTGATATACTGTGCTCGCTGTGATTCGCGACCTAGATTAGACCCTAACTTGCATGTTTGTAGGTCTAGTTTAGGTTTCCTAAGCTCTGACATACTTCGTGACTTCGAAGGTGCGAACGCACCTTTTCTGGGCGCACAGGGCGATTTCGCCCTCGCACCTCGTCGAGCGGCGGCGAGCTTCGCTCGCCGCCGATGGGTGAGACTCGACTATCGAGTCTCACCCGTAACAAGGGGTTATGTTGTTACTCGGGGACTTGTACAATTTTGACTTGCTTCGCATTAGGGTTTTGGACCTCCCATGCTCCATACTTAACGAAACGAAGCGCCGTTGGTCTCATTCTCTTCGCAGCAAAGTTCTCATGTAGTGGCTCAGCATGACTGGGAAATGCACCACATGGATGTGAAAAACGCGTTCCTCCATTGCTCTCTGGAAGAGGAGATCTACGTGGCTCAGCCACCAGGCTTTGAGGATGGTGACAACGTCTGGCGCTTGCGTAAGTCCTTGTACAGCCTCAAGCTGTCTCCACGATGTTGGAACCGGGAGATCACTGGCACCTTGACTCGCGTAGGATACGTACAGAGCAAGGCAGACCCCTCACTCTTCATCCTACCGACACCCGAGCGGTTCACCGCCATCTTGGTCTATGTTGATGACCTTCTGATCGCGTCTCCATCCCTGGAGGCCGTGAAGGAGGCCAAGGCTGTTTTGCAGACCGCCAACAGGATGAAGGACCTCGGTCCTGCATCGGTGTTTCTTGGTATGGAGATCGTGCGAGATCGGAGACATCGGACACTGTTGTTGCATCAGGCCCGATACGCACGAGTCGTGGGGGAGCACTTTAGCGATCTCCTTGGTGCAGTGCCCACTGCTTCCACACCCCTCACATCTGATGAGCAGGATGCCCTGAAGGTGGATGAGCCTACAGAGCTGGGGCAGACAGTGGACGTGACCTTGTACCTCCGTCTTATCGGATCTCTGATGTACCTGGCCACTACCACGCGTCCCGACATCGCGTTCGCCGTCAACCTCCTCGCTCAGTTCTTGCAGGCTCCACGTGCGAGAGCTCTTCACGCGGCTCTGCGAGTGGTACGGTAAGTGGTCTCCACGTCGTATCTCGGACTCTGCTTTCGTTGGCAGTGTTCAGTGGTCCTTGACGGCTACACTGACAGCGAATGGGCTTGGAGCCCTGACGGGCGCAGTCACACTGGCTACGTGTTTCTGCTCGGTGGTACCGCTTTGTCTTGGCGAAGCGGGAAGCAGGGCTGCATCGCACGTAGCTCTTCGGAGGCAGGGTTTGTGGCTTTGGGGGCAGGGGCTGCTGAGGCAGTTTGGCTGCAGCACTTGTTTCTTGAGCTTGGGCAGTCAGTACCTGCCATTGTGCTGCATTGCAGCAACCAGAGTGCTCTCGCCATTGCGGAGAACTCTGGTGTTTTTCATGCTCGCACAAAGCACATTGGGGTTGAGCATCACTTCGTTCGTGATCAAGTGGAGCGACGCGTGATCTCCATCATGTGGGTTGGCACTTACTTGCAGCGTGCTGATTTCTTGACGAAGGCACTTGCCCGTGGAAAGTTCCTGGTGGCCATTCGATCTGTTGGGGTTCGCCCCGTGCGTGACAGTGGTTGAGTGTGGGATGTACGTTTGCGTCTCATCTGTCTGTGTCACCCACTATGTGGTTGTACCAGTGCTGCACGCGTATGGACATGCGTACCATCGGGTCATGGGGGAGTGTTGTGCCTTGTGCCGTTCCTGTACAGTTTACTGTGACCACTCCGCCGTGTCCATCCTCGTGCANAGTGCTGCGTTGCGACAACCAGAGTGCTCTTGCCATTACGGAGAACTCTACTGTTTTTCATGCTCGCACAGAGCACATTGCGGTTGAGCATCACTTCGTTCGTGATCTGGTGGAGGGACACCTGATGTCCATCATGTGGGTTGGCACTGACTTGCAGCGTGCTGATTTCTTGACGAAGGCACTTGCCCGCGGAAAGCTCCTGGTGGCCATTCGTTCTGTTGAGCTTCGCCCCGTGCGTGACAGTGGTTGAGTGTGGGATGTACGTTTGCGTCTCATCTGTCTGTGTCACCCACTATGTGGTTGTACCAGTGCTGCACGCGTATGGACATGCGTACCATCGGGTCATGGGGGAGTGTTGTGCCTTGTGCCGTTCCTGTACAGTTTACTGTGACCACTCCGCCGTGTCCATCCTCGTGCAGATCCCTGAGGCAGGCGGCCCTGGTGACACCGGCGCGACGACAGGCGGCGGACTACCCGCTTGGAGCTGACCGACCACTGTTCCAGAGCCCCAGATGCCACCGGGACTCGTTGTTGTGTCTCCTACGTCTTGCAGGTGCCTTTCGGCGGACTGGCCATGAGGCCTATTTGCATTTTTTTGCATTGTATGCTCACTGTCAGTCTGTGGATGCATGCATGTGACCAGTTGCTACGTCTGTCTTTTGATTGTGCACGTCTAGGTTTAGACGGCGTAGGATTCTGACAGGTGTACGTAGAGTTACAGCCAAAACAGTGGTTTTGGGCCGGTTTTAGGATAGCTCTTGGACTGCGGCGTGCGACACCCGCCGTGCGCCGCGGCAGGTATTTTTGCCTTGGACCTGTCATTTGTCATTTGTCTCAGCATGTGCTGTATTGAAGCATTCTGACACTGTGTCTTGTGTCTCCCAGCCAAATCCTTGCCGTTGTGTGTACAACCTGTGACTGTCGTCACCGTCTGACCAGGCACTGACGCCCGGTCAGCGGCTGTGTTGCTAGGAAGCTTCTACGCACTTTCTCAGACACCCCATGCGTTGAAGGGGAATCTTCTGTGCCTCGCTACAGCGGGGCCAAGAAGATGCGCGCGCAAAAAATAAAACCCTCAACGCGGAATGTAACTCGGGGTTTAGTTTGATTTTTTTATCCCTGTAAACCTTAGGTGTTTTTGTGTTGTAAACAAATCTGAATTGGGCGGTTTTGCTCAATCGTGATCGAGTGATGACCCTTTTCTTGCATTTTTTTCCGGATGCACAAACCCAATATTACGATGTAGGATTTATGTTTTGCGCGGGATCTGCCGGCGTAAAACATGTAAAAATCTAAATTGTAATTTAGGTGGTTTGTGCGTCGAGAAAAAATGAGAAGAAAGGTTCATTGCTTGATCGCGATCTGACGAGGGAGGCAAGGAGCCAGGGAGCCAGGTCAATCAATGGTCACATGACCGTCCGTGCCATTTTTGTTCAGGTACGCATTTTGACGATCGAGCATGGCGAGCAAGGCTGGATACGCCGTTTATTATTTTTGAGTGCTAGATCTGGCTGTCACAGAATTCAGCTTGTGGATATGTTAGGGTCAATACTTCGGGCTTAAAGATACACTGGCTATTTCTTCCTTTCTGTGAAGGCTGCATGAGGCATTTCTCAGTCTCGCTGACGGGGATGGATGCCGTCCTGATAAGCAGCCCGGATACAAGTTCCATGCTGGCTTGGTCGCTGCCTTTCACGTAGTTCAGCACGAGAGGGAGTGCAGAAGAGGGTGCAGGTTGGATTTGAGTAGTCACAGAAATAGACCTGGAGAAGATCCATGTTTTCGTTTGAAGGATGAGAAAAATTTACTTCTTGCCTCTCCGTAACCTGAATAGTACGAAGGGGCGATGAAGCCCGGCGGCTTTCATTTGAAGGTGCCAGGTTCCTGGCGAAGTTCAGACAAGCAGACCTTTGGTCGCGGCTGAAAAGGCATGAAGAAACGTTGTAAGCCTCTTCCTCGAGATGACATAATTATTTCAGTGCTCCCCACGTCTTAAGTGGATTTGTAAACCGTGTCTCCTGTAGAAATAATCTGCCAAAGCCAGACAAACTCACAACCATCTCGTTATTGCGTCCTAGGAGCGATACAGAGTATCGCTCCTAGGACTAGACAACAAAAGAAAACAACAAAGTGAGGAGTATTGGTTGATAAGTTTTTCATGGCCATTAAGCCGCGAACTTCGATTTTTCTCGAGACGAAATCGAGGGTCGTGCATGTGAATGCGCAACTGTTTTCGTCACTCAGCTTCACCTTCTCCCTCACCTCGAAATGCCTGGTCAGTCTCAAGATTTCGAGTCAGAGTACGGTTCAGGGCCACCAAACCGCCTTTTATGGTGCGAAAACAGCATTGCCTCGTCCAGATGTATTTACAAAGCAGGAGTTTATCTAAAAGAAAGACAGCCGGCTCGTGGCTTGAATTGTCGCTTCCTCCTATCGCGTCTCGCTTCCCTGCCCTCGACGAAAGTCACTCGTCTCAACCGGACTATCCGTAGCTAGATGGGGCAGATAGTCAGCTTCGTCACTCTTGCGAGGCAAGACATCAATGAATTGTTTTAGCTCTTCCTTTTACTTGTTCTATAGAAGCGAGGTTGGAGGGATCGAGTGCGAATGTTTGCGGAACAAACCAAAGAACACCACCACACTCGTCGACGAGGAGTAGAATTGGACGAGGAAGTTCTATTGTTTCGTCCGTGTCAAAATGAGGATTCTGTCACGGAATCCGTGTGATTCTTCGGATCCGCGATCTCACCCTGCCGACGCACGCATGAAGTGGGATCCTATTGGGGAGAAAAAGTGAAGTGGAAATTCAGACTAGTTGAAACATGAGGAGGTTTCCGGATGGAATGGAAGCTCTTATCGAACAGCATATCTGATTTCGTTGTTCATGGGTCGGTTCATCTCACCGCAAGATTCCGTCCACCTTTCGGTTAATGTTGTAGAAAGGATTTTCTTTTTTTAAACCTTATCACATATCTCGTGGCGAATAGTCAATGAGATTTCATAGCATGAATTGGTAAGAACGGGTACCTTTTCCTCGCCTGTGCCTAGACCGTCCCCGACTGCCTGGGCGGCCGCTCAGGGACAGAGGTGCAAGAAAACATCGATGTACCCCGGATTTAGAAACCAAACTTGCTAGATGTTACTTCAGTTCGCAGGATATTTCGTTTTTGGGACACCAAAAGCTGCGTCTTCACTATTCTATAAACAAGAAAAACCGTGATGGCCCGTGGGCCATATCGTTTCGTCACAATATACCTCGACCTGAGGGGTGTATTGCAACATCATAATACAGTCTGTTTTCGCCTTGAGTCGATTATGGTATTTAAGTATTTTTTATGTTTCCCGGAGCACTTCTTATGTAACAGGTGGAAGAGGCTCCTATCGTCGGGTGTCGTTTTTGAATTGCTCTCGTGTTTGGTTTTTAAAACCCCTTACATTACAACATGCTAATGAAGTCGCAAAATGGACACGTCTGGACAATGACCATGTACCCGACGGGTTACCTCGTTACCGACACTCCGGCCGCCGGGCAGCCTGAGATCAAAGTGTCAAAATCAGGGCGAATGGAGACCAGAATCCTTCGATCGGGGTGGATAGAGTTTACGAACATCCGGAACGGGGTACCTCGTAACGTTGCCGCAAGAGCTGAGCACAGCATGTCTGCTTTGCTTCAGGGCAGAATTGAACTCTTGCATTGGCCGCTCCCTCGAAAGTGCACTTCCTGCGCCTCATCGGACATATCGCTGTCTACGAGTCAAATTTGACTCCTACGGTGCTGCCCGGCTTCCCTCGCTGGGATCCACTTTCCGCACCCCGGGTTTTGGGACGCGAGCATCACCACATGCAGCTCAACACGTGTGGACGAACTTACCCAGTCCCCTCCGAGCATAACGCACTCTTCCACCGAAGGAGTGCCTCCGTGCCCTGTCCCGCTACCCCTGGCCGTCTCATCGCACGAGGCGGGACGACGCAAGTCTTCAGTCCAAATCCCTTGCCCCCGGCTCCTCCCCCATCCAGCGCACGAAGTGCGCCGCAACCGAGGCGCCATGTCACACAGCACTGCAAAGAGAACACTTCACCACACCACGATGCCTTCCGATAACTCCCGAGTCTGTTCCACACAAGTCATACTGAGGAGGAGGGAACAGAACTTCTGTGAGTTCTGTTGTGTCTCGTGCCTCGGTTCTACTCGCAGCCCACTGCGTCTGCTCACGCACAAGCCATCGGGCACACCTGCCGTCCTATCGCAGGCAAATGCAACCCAGTTAAGCGCAGCGCAGTGCCGGCGCACACCTTCCACCCTACAGCAGGCAAATCACACTCACGCGGCCACGAATCGCTGCTGTCCGCGCTCCTGCATTCACACGGCCGCAGCCCTCGCTTGGCAAGGGCACGAAACCCGATCGGCCTCGCAAGAAGTTTTGAAGGCGCTTCGCCAGGTACGTGTGTCTGGGTACCGTCCTCTACCACCTTCGTCCGCCTCCTACCCACCCCCCCCACCCCCCCCTCCCCCCCTTTCCTGCTTCCTTCCCTGCGTCCTCCCCGCTCCCCACCCCCCCGCCTTCCATCCCTTTCTCCCGCCCTTCAACCCTTCCACTCTCCCTCCCTCCCTCCCTCCCCACCTCTCTCCCTCCCCCCCTCCCTGTGGCCACGAATTTCTCCAGCTTCCGGAAGTGTCCAGGAGCTTGTACGATCGTCCCCATACGCAACGAATGAGGGCAGAAGGCTGCTGCAAACAGCTCGCGTTGCATAACGCAATGCGAGCATGATGCAAGCTTGCATTGCATCCCGCGCTTGCCCTTGCGTGCCACCGTGTCAGCATGGGCA
>SZWC01003297.1:65377-83587 GCA_023375785.1 Penium margaritaceum | reverse complement strand
CCCCCCCCCCCCCCCCCCCCCCCGTGGTCACTGCGAAAGACTTTCTAGCAACGTCCACACGCAAGTTCGGCAAGTAGGAACTAGGATTTGAGAGTGGGGCACACACCACTCTTTTGCCGAAGGGCGAAGACCCAGCGCATGCAAGAGAAATCATCAGTGAGACAGAGTACATAGCGACCAACCCCCTCAAGAGTATCATGGGCAAGGGCTCCCATGACGTCGGCGTGTAAGAGGTCAAGGAGGTGACATGTGTGGGACTCAAACATGGAAAACGGGGACCGGTGCGACTTGCCCTGAGCACAGTCAAGGCAGTCGGTGGGACAAGGGACAGGGAAGGTGTCGGCGTCAAGGCCATCAGTGGATTGGTCCCTAAGCAAGCTGTCAACAACAGCGGTGTGAATGTGGCAGTGATGGCGATGGAGCAATTGTGTATGCATAGGAGGGAGAGAGCGTGTAACATGAACAAGGGTGGCAATAGCGGGATGAGGCGCACGCGGTACAAGCGATTACAATGCATGCTACGCAGCAGGACACGGTCAGTGGTGCGACGCATCATAGAAGCAATGTCGTGGCTAGAAGAGAAGTCCATGCCCGAGTCGTTGAGAGTCATAATAGAGAGCAAGCTGCGCTCAAGAGCGGTCACGTACAAAACATCTCGCAGGAAGAGCTGCCCCCAAAGGCCAACAAAGCGGACAACTCTAAAACCCTGGACAAGCAAGAGCAGACCAGAGCCGGTACTGACAAGACGCACAGAGCCGACCGAGCCCAGAGAGATGAACGAGGACCGGCAGGACATCATGTGGTGGGTGGCTCCTGAATCAAGGATCCAAAAGCCACTGGAGACACGGACAGAAGCAGGATCACGGCTGACTGTGGCAATGGCAGAACGAGGAGGGAGGCACTCACCATAGGCTACGAGGCAACGAGGTAAGCTGTATGATTGCCATTGCTCAATCCAAGGAACATTAGCAGGGGATTATCCCTGAACATGACCGGACGACGCACCACGGAGCGACTCATCAACAGAACACGCAAGAGTCCCCGCAACCGAACGCATACTCTCACCTCCTTGATCATGGAGGTGGCCATGATGGATGGCATGGGAGAGAGCCGAGTCCAGCTGGTGCTCATCGTCAGACGGGCCAGTGTTGATGACACCAGGGGAGGGACGTTCAGAAGGGACGGCATAACATGTCCACGGAGTTGGCGCATAGAAGCCGGAGGGAGGACCGAAGTAGACGGGGCCCTTGAACCCAGGTGACCAATCCCAAGGAGGGGGTGGAGTGAGGGCGGTGTTGTAGGCGGTAGCTGGTGGTGAAGGAGGATTGCTTCAACCAGAAGGAGCAATGGAAGTGGAGGAGCGAGAGGATCCACCCCTTGAACCTGACGAGCGTGCCCAGTGGGCACGCATGGCAGAGGCAAGTTGGGCATCATCGGGAGGAGCTGGACACTTGGGAGCCACGTGGTCAGTAGCACCGCAGTTCCAGCATGTGACAGAGCTAGATGAGGAAGATGAGGAAGGAGTGGTGTTAGAGCCATAGCCTTTGCCACCCCCCCTTTGCCCCTTGCTGCCAGAAGAACCTCCACGGCCTTTGCCCTTACCACGGCTGGCACCCTGACCAGCCCCTTGGGAAGCAAGAGAGGTCGCAGTCGGGGTGGTGGATGTGGTGGAGGAAGAGGCGAAGGCAAAGGAGGATGATGAGGAGGGGAGCGCAGTAATAGCTACTGCGATGGCGGTGCAATGGATGCGCTTGTTGCGTAGGGAGCCCCACTAGTCAGTCAGACGCTGGAAGGTGAACTCCCACAAGGCGCCAATGCCAAGGGGTGCACATGCAGGGACGAGGATGGCCACCAAGCGTTCAAGCTCAGTGGCTTTGACCTTCCTGAAGATGCCACTGAGCTCCGAGATGAGGCCGTTGACAATGGACAGAACAGAAGGGAGCTTTCCAAGGGCCGCTTTACCAAGGTCGCATAGTAAGCGCAGAGTGTGAGCCTAGTAGGCATTAGTAGTCTTATCAACACGCATTGAGGGCGTGTTGAATTGGACAGTGAGAACACTCTGGGTTGCATGCCTAGTCATTGGTGTGTGGCGCTTGATCAATGCGTAAGCGCCGACAAGGTCAGCGGGTGTGCGACGTGCAGTGTCGCCGTTGTAGGACGCAATCTCATCACTCAGACTATAAGGTCCAGCCCGGATGAGTGCACAAACTACGCGATCCGACTCAGTGGCAATGGGCACAAACGGGGGATCGGAAGGTGCGTTGGGTTCATGGTAGTATTCCCATAATTTCTCCCCCTGGGCCCAAGCACTGAAGCGGACCTCCCAAGAATGGAAGGTGAGGTTGGAAGTGAAATGAGGTGGAGCAGAGTCAAATTCTGGTTTGCGCTATAATGATGGTACGAGTGCTTTTGCGGCAATTGCGCCGGCGGCGGCCGCAACTACAAGTGGATCAGAGGATGAGGAGCCTGTGGCTGTAGATGCGGAAGCGGGTTATGTGGAGAATGCAACAGCGATGCCTGCGGCAGTGGTCACAAAGGGTGTGCCGCGCAGTGTGGGCTTGAGGCGGTTGATGACAAGGTCTGCAACGTGATTTGCAAAGGTATCATAGTCTGCTTGCTCAGTGCGCAGTCTTTCTATAGCAATGCACTGGGCGGCGAGTGAAACCTGCAGTGGAGTGCGCACACGCTGCAGTTCAGCCTGCAGCGCGACGTATTAATCATCGTCAACTGTCATGATGCCAAAGACGTGACTCTGGCGGAAAAAAAATTGACAGAGTTTCCCTTGCCCCAGTGGGCGTGGGAAATGTCTAATGAGTGCGTTGGGGACTGTTTCAAGGCCATAACCTGGAGACACAAACATGCCAACGCAGGAGAAGCAGGGAAGAAGAAGAGACCAAGCTCACCAAGCACAACGGCGTAGAGAGAACAGTGGTGGAAGAGCTCCTGTAGCTGATGAGGCTACAACTGCAATTGTGGCCGATGCTGAGACAAAGAAGCACGCCACCCCCCTCAACGCTGCGGCTGACTGGGCGGAGATTGCGGCAGTAGTCGAGATGAGCAGCTACATGTGACTTGTCACCGAGGAAGAGGTGGAGGGCATTTTTGATGCCTGGACTGTGGATGTATGAATGGAGTCTACAGCACAAGAGAGCGTTGTTGCAACTACAACTGCTGCTAAAGCGATTGCGTCTGCTGCGGCCGCAACCTGGGTGACGATGTTGACAGAGGCAGCTGCCAAGGGACCGTGATCAACTGTTGCTGCTGTGCATGTGTCAATGGCCCTGCCAGCTGCGGTGCTGGTTGGTGCGCATGCAGCACGTGCAGTGGCAGCAAAGGTGGAAGCTACAGCAGCACTGGAGACAAGAGCAGCCTGCAAAGCGGTCAGATTACCAGGAGATGGAGTAGAAGCTGACTCTGCATTTGATCCAGCTGGAGATGCAACCTGATGAGGAGTAGACACGTCAGGTGCTGTTGCCGCAAGAGATGGTGATGCTCCACAAGGGACAGCGCGACGACTCTGCTGAAGAGTCATATGGACAATGGTGGGCTTACCGATGACCGAAGAGGTCAGCGCTAACGCGATGGTGCCGTGGCCGGTTTGTTCTGCGCCGTTGGAGAGTCGTCGGCGGCGGATTGACAGTGGGCCGTGTAGACTCAGGCGTCCTCCCTCTCGTAGTAGTTAGCCGGATCATAGTCCTCACCGAGGTAGTATCCTGGACTACTGCAGCGAACCCTCGATCACAACACTCTCTCCGCCCTCTCCTCGTAACATGCTATCTCGTCGTTGATGCGGCCACGCTCACACGCGGCCGTGGGTGACGTGGGGAAGGGCTCTGTTTCCACAGGGGAAGCCAGGGCGCCATATGTTTGGCTGCCGGGAAGGCAGCCTATAACGATGGGAGTACACCAAGGAGGTGAAGCCGCTGCTACGGCTCTCGTCTAGGAGAGAACTGTGCAATGCCCGGGCATAAGAGGGCCGAGACACGGCAGGCAGCAAAGAGGAGGTGAAAAACTAGGTAACAAGTGCAACCCATGGCAGCTGCAAGAGTGTCGGTGCAGTTGTTGACAAGAAGCAACAAGTGAGGTCCTCGTGGTATGCTCAATGAGTACACGAAGCCCGATGGGTACCGGGTAGAGAGGAAGATGAAAATAAAAGGGGTCGGAGTTGGGGGGGGCGTTCGTAGAGAGGTGCTGATGCCGTAGGTGCTGCGACGAGAGCACAACGTGAGTCCCCCACGTAGACCGAGAGTGCGGCGCAATGTGGCTGGGGAGCATGGGTGCTGCTGCCGAGGAACGGAGGGCAGCAACAAAGACCACAACGTGGTCAATGTGCGTGCTGAGGCCAAAGAGAGGCCGAGCCTATGACTGCAACGCGCACAGGTTCAACACACCACGGGAGTTGTGGGTGCGAGCTGTGTAGTTGAGAGAAGACATGCGCATGCGACTGCTCAGGAACAGGAGCTGCGTGCGTAGCCACAACGAGGTCTACATGCGTGAGAGGGCTGATGAAGGACCAAGGTGACGGTGGACGTTTGAGAGGTAGTGTCGTGGCACGCAATGAGCTTGCGCGGGATCACCCGTAACGTGGGAGTTGCCCGATGAGGTCTCAGGACTGTCGCGAGGAGGAGCATTCACTCCTGCTCTGATACCAGAAGGTAGCCATAGTTGCTAGGCTAGGCACGTAGGCAAGCATAAGGGTGACCCCATGGATCGGGTGGAGCAAGCTCACTTTATGTAAGAGAGGGCGAAAGCATTCAACAAGTGAGTGAGTAAGGAGCGAGCAAAGTGGTAAACACCGGTTGACCGGGCCACCCACCCAAGTCTCTCGATGTGGGGCCCGGACACCACCCAAGGATTGAACCCGGCCCTGGAGCAAACGTGCTCCAGGCAGATTCTCACACACCGGTATAAAATTGGACGTGTGGTCCCGAGGGATCAGCAACCCAGTTCACTAAGCTAAAAGCATGAAAAAGTGTGAGAAACCACCCACATCACGAACGTACATTGTGCATGCACTCCAACAAATGTGTGCCACATCCTAAAATGCCACAGTATGAAAAATCACTACAATTTGGCTCTCCATAGGCTTGGTTTTGGTACTGTGACCACCACTTGATGACTTCATGGTATTGCAATCACTGTGTGCTCCATGTTGCGCCACAGCTTTGCACTAGAGAGCGTTAGTCCAGATCAGTCCCCTGCAGTGATGAAGTGTGTGTATGCGTAGAGTGAAGAGGTCACTTGCGTGGGTCATCACAGCGATAACCAACACGATTGCTATCTTCATAGGCCCAACTTCCTGTTTGTATTGGTGTTCAACTGCTGACTCTCTAACACAATGACCACTGTCCAATGGTCTCCACTCACACGCATATATGCAGGAGAGTGAACCAACATAGCTCCACCACACACCGTGTGGTGTCTAGAGGCAACAAATCTTTCAAGTGTGTCGGGCGTTTTCCACTCTCCTCTGACAAAGTCTCTGCCACTCGTGTAGCCTCAGGCCTGACCCTACGGACCAGTCGGTTGATCTCAACATTCTCTACCATGGGATGCAATGGTTGACTGCTCACAACTTTGGTGACATGGCCACATACACTTTAGAGTGATGTTGACTGTTTTGCATGCTTGGTTGGTTTATGGTTGTCTGTGGTTTGTTGCCGGGTGCTAATACTACCCGGGTTATGTTTCCAGCATTTACTAGTAGCAGCCGCTCTTGCTTAATCCAGAGAGTTCTCGCTCGCCCCCACAGGTGGTGGGAGTCTCACCTCATGTGTAATGCACCAGGTGGTCCTGCACATGAGTAGCCACCGGATTAAAGCCCAGTAGCTTGGGCTCAACCCCATCACCCGCGTCGTCGGTGGTCTCATCAGCCACAAGAACAACCAAGTTTCGCTCCCCTTGTTTTGTCTCGTTGATTCCCTTTATGCCTGATCGTTTCATCTGTGGTGACGCACAGTGCATGCTCTCAAGCTCTTTCTCCTCCATATTCACTCCCTCTCATCACAACTCTCTTCCCTACCCAAAAAACATCCAGTCATGCTAAAATGTCTGTGGCCACACACACAAGTTATCACGTTCTGTCGGATGGACGAGGACTTCCATTCCATGCGAGAGTCTTACATGGGGTGTTGGAGCCATCCTTAAGCACGACCTCCGGGATGGCAGCTAGCCATTGTTTCAAGAAAATCTGGTGACACATCCCTTGGGGAACAAAGCCCCCACACTTTCTCATCAACAGTCAACATGCAATAGTAGAGAACAGACAGCAACGGCCTTGAGCAAACGTAGACATGCATATCCCTCTCAAAAGTTGAAGTCATTCAAGGGCAACACCTTCCCACCAAACAAGCTAGTACAAGATGCGCCTGGCATGGTGCTCATGTACACATCCTGTGAGTTGGCCGGGAAAATGTCATGATGCCCCTCATCTCTAGATTGCCACACCTACGATTGCAGCATACCAACGATTCCATTATGTGTGGTTCCTCGACAAAATTCGGGAGTGGTTGCAGTCTGCTGGCTTGTTGGGCTTCCACCAGTCATCACCGACACCGCTGGTTTACCGATACACCCACATTCGGGGTATATGGTAGAGGAGGGTGTGGCGACACGACGGGCCTCCGGACTGCACCGAGACTTCTCCAGCACCTACGATAACGCCGACGAGACGCGGTCGATGCGTTCCGGCAGCCATGTGGGCTTGTCAGGAGGTAGGAGAGTTTTCTCGGTGGGTTGAGACCCGCGTGTTGATATGGTGTGCCCCTTGCCATGAGTGCCGTTGAGTGCACTCCCTGGTTTGAACACTGAGGAGTGGTTGAAAGCCTGATCTGACTTTAGATTTGGATTCCTTGGATTTTTCCATGCAGGATCGAGCTATGAATCGCTCGATTTGAGTGAGTATTCAGAAAGTTAGCCTAGCCCGAAAAACGGGTGTTGGGTGGGTGGAATTTGGTACCCGCCATGGGTGGCGGGATATTCCACCGCCAGAGATCCGAGTTCATTCCTAATGGCCTCCAAATGCACCAGGGGCATGAATGAGGTGACCATAAGGACCTCCTTGACCAGGATGAACTTCTCCTTGACCTCTAGGCGAGGAAAGGTGCTTCGACGGGTCATCGTCGAAGCGCCTCCCGTTGCCTAGAGTGCAAGGCCTGGTAGGCGGCTCCACCAAGGGTTACTTCGACAGCCGTAGCAGGGGCTCTACTGCTCCGTTTTGGGCGCGCTTGGATGCGTTGGAAAGCTTAGATCACAGGCTATGAGGATCTGATGTAATCTCACTATGCTAAGTAACAAAAACGTGTTTCGATTCAGATCTACTGAATGCGACGTGTTCTGCCCACTCTTGCCCGTGATCCTTGTGCTCCACACTCTTCACTTTTGTTGTCCACTGGCTGCCCAAACCTTGGTAGCGTGTATCCCAGCAAGCTAGGCATCCTTGAGGGTGCCTCCACACCCACTAGAGCCAACACCGCGCACCCGGTGGACTTTACCGGTGGGACGAGGAGACCTGATGGCTGTTGTGGGACTTCCGATGTTCGGAAAGCCGTCTGTGATGTCTGGACGTTAATTTCGAGATTTGTTAGGCACTGGTCTTGTTTTCTCGGAGGTCGAGACCCGGGCACTTGGGGAGGTGTTCCGGTGCCTCGAGGAGACCACCTTTGTTGCTATCATTGTGTATGCAGTGTGTTCTCCCTGTTGACTCATTTCGGTTCAGCAGGGTTGACGGGGACCAGTGCGGTTAGCTACTGGCGCCCCTATACAAGCCCGCTAGGGGCTCATTTGTAAACTCTCCTTGTTCTTTGTATTCAGCATTCTAGACTTAGCCAAATTCTTGTCGTCTTCCATTGCACTCACACACATAGCTGATGTTCATTTTTGCATGGGCCTGCATGCCCTAAAATGTTTCCAATTTGGTATCAGAGCACAGGGGAGCGTGTGAGCAGCATAAGCAGTAGCACTGGGCAGAATGCAAAGAGAACGTGCCACGTGGCGCCAAGCCAGTAGCAGCGTGAGGAAGCACGAAATGACTGCAAGTGAACGCCAGAGGGGCGGTGATCTGCGCACAGGAGCATTAACAATTGCGGCAAGCACTAGCATTCGTAGCAGTTGCACAGGCGGCAGCAGCAGCAGTAGCAGCAATGGAAGCAGCGCAGAAGCGTTGCGGCGCAGCAATAGCAGCAAGAATAGCAGCAGCAGCGCATCAGCCGCTGCAGCAGCGGTGTCAGCAGCAACATCACATAGCAGCAGTAGCAGTAGCAGTAGCCAGTGCAGCAGCGGCGGCAGCATCAGCAGCGTGCAGCAGCAAGTAACAGCAGTGACAACAGCAAGCGGCAGCAGCGGCATCAGCAAGCAACAACACCAGATACTACGCAGTTTATTAATAGCAGCAACGGAGGCAACGACAGCAGCAGTGGCGACAACATCAAGCAGCAACAGCAGCTGCTGTGCAGAGCAGTAGCAGCAGCAGTAGCAGCGGCAAAAGCAGCAACAGCAGCAGCAACCGCAGCAGCCACACCCGCTGTTGTAGGTGCTACTACAGGAGGGCCTCGCAACCCTCCTGTAAGGGCCCCCACCCCCTCGGAGGGGCCCCCTCGACCCCCATTATGGGGCCTCTCCAAGGGGGCCCGTCGGCCCCTTTCGCCCCCCTCCCCTCCTTTCGAGGGGGCCTTCGGAAGGCCCCGTCGGGCCCCTCCAAGGGGCCCCTCAAAGGGGCCCGTCGGCGCCCGTCGGCCTTCGTCGGCTGACCGACAGTGGGCTGTCGGTGGAGAGGGGCCGATCCCCCTCCCCCGCCCTCCGTCTGCCACTCGCTCGCTCACTGAGCGAGCGGGCGAGTAGTGAACGGGAGGGAGGGCCGGACAAGCCGGACAACCCCCCCCTCTCCCCTTATTTTCCTCGTTGCCCTAGCTTTGGGGAAATCAAGAAAAGGGGGTACAAGTGAAGAAAAACGAAAAGGGGCACGCCTGAAAGCGAGTGGGAAAGAGAAAACAAAGGCGAGCAGAGGGGAGAACGGAAAACAATGAGGGGTGAAGGGTGAGGGCAACAAAGAAAAAAACACATAGAGGGCCTGAGCGCAAGGAAAAAAAACAGCAAAAAAAATAGGGAGAATCGTCCAACTACTACCATCGCAGCAGTAGCAGCCTTCATAGCAGCAATAGCAGTATCTGGCAGAGTTGCAAGGACTTCATAGTACGACGACTGCGCCAGCGCTTGCAGTTTTGCCTTCCCAGCCGACAGCGGATTGTGCGTTGGCGGCGATCTCCACCTCGAGACGCACCCTGGACCGGTGTCTTCCTGGGGCCCCCGAATTGGTGCACGTACTTCAATCCGTAGGTTCGACGGCAGATTCGAGTCTTTCAATCTCGTAAGGCTGGGTCGTCTACCGCTTGGAGCAGCAGCCACACCTGCAGCCGCCACCCCTTCTCGTCTTGGAGCAGTCTTTGCTCTATTAGTGCCAGCAGCATTAGTGGCCGCAGTTAGTCAGACTCTAGTCTCCGGGCGTACTGTGGTAATGCAGCTTGTCCCGTCTAGTCACCTTTATTGACCTGGACGCCGTGACCTCCAAAAGTGACAGTACCTACTGGTCTCATTCTGTCCCGTGGCTTGGTGTTGACCACCGGGAGTAGGTGCCCTCGGTACCTATCCATCGTTCAGCACACGAGATGAGTGCACGAACATCTGAGCAGGCACCCTGGGCGTGCTCCTGTTACTACTATGGTGATGGATGTCATGGTTGGCGTCACTGTCGGACGCGCCCTCCCGGCTGGCATCCACCTTGGCTACAACCTCGTCCGAGCCTCAGTCCTCCACAGCATACGGATATGCCGGCATTGGTAGATCCCCTGGCTGGAACTCTGGCGAGCATGTTCGTCGAGATCCACGCTCTGCGGTAGATGGTACAACGGCTTTGTGATCTCGTCGTCACTGAGCGTGCTTCTACTACTTGTTTGTCACGGGCTCTTGAATCACATCTCCTCCATCCTCTTCTACTTCCCCATCCGATGGTGTACCTTAAGCTCCACTTGCCAGCGAGTCCAAGGATGTGACCATCCTTAAGATCCTCCACTCTGCTGCGACCATGACGCCACCTCGCGATGACATATCCTCATGCAATCGTTCTAGTCGAGTGACCCCGCGACGTCGGTGTCAGCGCTCTGTACGCCGTGCTTGCACCGGTTTTGATACATCCTCCACCTCCTCAGCCTCCGTTGCGGTACCTGTTGAGGGGGAGTGTGGTCACCGCGCATTGCCTCATGTGATCGTAGCGACAGGATCCGCACTCGCACCGGACCGTGGTGCCCGAGCGTCAGCTCAGGCAGACTCAGATGATACGGTGACAGCACATGGCATGGAGTCCGATCTCAACATGGCGTTCATGGTGGAGACTTCCGTGTCATCGAGCTTGACTTCCACGTCTGGGCTGGATTCAGATCTCCCGCAGCAGCAGGTTACATCAGGAGGAGCGCAGACACGGCGTCCTTGGGCGGTGCCACTCGCGGCTCCGACAGGGAGAGGCCCAGCAGCTGCAGAGGAGTCCTGTATGGATCAGGATGCGTCTACCGGACTTTTGGGAGAGTGTGTGCAGCAGGATCACACCAGTCCGGCGAAGTTTGCAAGACTTGAGACATGTATGTCATCGAGTTCGACATCTACGTTGGGGCAGGAGCCGGACGTTCTTCAGTAGCAGGTTGTATCAGGAGTGCAGGTGCCGCGTGCTTGGGCGGTGCCACTCGCGACTCCGACCGGTGGCGGCCTGGCGGTGGCACAGGAGTGTTGTGCAGATCGGGATGCCCCACACAGATCTCCGGGGGCGTTGGCGCACGAGATTCACACCACTACGACAGCAATTGCAGTGCATGAGCAAAGCCGGCCGGTTGGTCTTTTGGAGGATGAGGCATTCTTGAGAGCAGCAGTTCTGAGAGGTGTTACTGGAACACGTGCTACAGCAGACTCAGCAGGCTTCACCGTGTCATCTGCACTACCTCAGGATCAGCTTTAGCGCAAGGAGTCACCCATGTTCCCTGAGTCTCCGAGTTCCCGTACACACGACAGAGCAGCGACATACATGACGGAGTCAGATGGTGGTCCTCACTCTATCATCAAGCAAGTGGCAACGACTAGCCTTCTTGGCAAGACAATGCGTGAGCGCTAGCTACGCTTGTTCGTCGCCTTGACGGGCATTGTCGAGCCGGATTTCTACACACCTGTGTCCACTATGGCGGCAATCGAGGACATTGGAGCAGATGCGTACACTCGGATGGAGTCACATCGTCAGCAGGAGCTGAATTCTGCCCCCTCGTTTTCACCTAATGGTGACCCTGCTGATCACATTGACGCTGAGAATAGCACTACATACACGGACGACATTTCTACATGCTCCACAAACTCTGACGACTCCTCCTTCTCATTCTCTCGCGGCATGCAACCGCGCACTCCTCGCATGACAGACACGAGCTGTGATGTGGATGCGACAGCTGCAGCTGCATCCGATGTTCCAACGTCACCGCACATTGCGAGCTTGGTTGACCCCCAGGAGGATGCAGCAGCACCAGTTCCATCGTCTTCAGCAGCAGAGATGTAGATGGAGCTGTACTTATGAGTTGTGCAGTCTACATGTGTAGCATCTTATGAGGCAGAGTTTATCCTCCGCGAGGGAGACATGGGCTACCTCCACATGTTTGAGGCAGATTGCGCTGACCTGTAGGAGCGTGTAGTCATGCTACAACGGGAGGTGATGGCCGCACGTGAGCGATTCTCAGAGGAGGGGAGCATCAATGCTATCAGTACGATGCTTCCGCTAGCAGCATCTGGCATACCCATACTCGGGGAGGATCTTGTACTACCTCCGAGTATGACGTCCGTTGGAGACACTGTCACAGGAGAGGTGACCGTGCCTTTGGCTTCCGCCATCCTGGCTCCTGCCGACCCCATCATCGCTCCTTCTTCTTCTACTGCCGTTACGCACCTTCATCCACCGGACTCAATTGCCCCATCGTCATCTTCATCCATGAGTAGTTATCCAGTTCGTCGCTCCAGCTCTCCTCTTCCGGCGGTATACCCCTGTGCCCCAGGGTGCTCTAGGCCAACTCCGCCACTTCATCCACGCTTGCCTGCTGCACGCCCATTCCCTTTCCTCCATCGTACACAGATGCATCACGGTAGAGCATAGAGAGGAGAGATTGTGAGTTCGGACCCTTGGTAGTCACGCGAGAGCTGGTACACTCCAGGTGATGCATATTCACATGAGTGGTCATAACCGGAGACACCACTTTGTTTTTGAGCTTGGGTGCCGACTCGCACGTGACAGGGGGAGCTATCTCTACATGATGGACATACCACATGACTCATCGCCCAAGATCTGTTCAGCTACAACATCAGCATCCCCATCGAGGACATCGCTGCCGGGTTCATCTCCCCAAGGGGAGTGTTGTGTGGACCTTGACCTGACGCGACGTCATGGGAGATGCATGGCGAGGTCCATGCTTTGTTGTGAGCATCTACAGCATCCCGCATGTGGCTCATGCTGCATGCCTGCACAACTGCATGTGGACGATACCACACTGTTGGTCGAGACACGGACACTTTTTGAGTTGTACCAGTGTCACGAGGAGACCATGTGATCGTGTGTCTTGTGTGTGTTCATACTGCGTGTGGTATGTGTATGCAAGCTGGGTCGCTCTTAGGGGTCGAGACCCGGACACATGGTGAGTTGCACCCGTGTTACCAGGAGATCCTCCCATGATCCAGTGTTTAGATGATGATGCTGTTATGTTGGATTGCTCGTAGCGGTCTAGACCCGGGCACTGGTACCGCCAGTGTCATGAGGAGACCCGCTTGTCGCCTGACATGTGTGTGATGTGCATTACACTGGTTTGTGCATGTGTGCATCACTCCCCTCATGGTCGAGACCCAGAGACTTGGTAGCATGTGCCAGTGTTTAGGGAGACCTTAAGTGGGTAGCAGAGGTGTGAGTGTGTGGTTGCCTGGTGCATATTGTGGTTTGGCATACGTTGTTCTTCCATGCCTTTTTTCATTCTTTCAGGCGTGGACGGCTATGTCAGCCAAGGGGAGTGTTGGTTTGTTGGGCTTCCACCCGTCACGACCGACACCGTTGGTTTACCGATATACCCACATTCGGGGTACATGGTAGAGGAGGGCGTGACGACACGGCGGGCCTCCATATTGCACCGACACTTCTCCAGCACCTTGTTGGTTTTTGCCCATCCCTCATTGTGCTCTGTTGTGTCCTCCCGGCTTGTGTACATCGGCGTGCAGATGACAGACGGCGAGACTCGACGCTGATGGAGCGTCATCCGGTGGAGCCGACGCACGCTGAGGTCTACTCGTAGTTCGCTGGAGCCTCCTCTCTCCGGCGACGTGCTCAGCTCCATTGGCAGGCCTCCTCGATGGTCGTGCTGCCGGTGGTCACTGCCACCGCAATTGCTGTCTGTATGCGTCCAGCGCGTCCCGTCGCGTCTGCATCGTCATGCTTTGCCTAGGGTCCTTGTTGCATGCTGTATGGCCCTGTTCGGTATCATGGACCACCGTAGGCATTACCTGGGTTCGGGCAGCCATAACTCTTTGCTACTATTTTTCTCACTGATTCTGACCGCACGACTGCGTTTGCAGCATCGGTATTATGGTATGGTCCAGTTTTCAGGCAAAACCGACGACGCCCGGGTTTTGGGCTGTCGGGCGTCTGGCAGTGCTCACCGAGAAAACCCAGCCAGCCAGAAAATAGGTCCACAGCTATTTTCTGATTGGCTGGTTAGCTGAGTAACAACTTCTACACTGGTGGGGGGGAGCTAGAACTTGGAGGGGTCTCCCATTGTTGCTCATTCTTCATTCCTAACCAGTTACTTTCAGTTTTCAGCTGCTTTCTGGCGCAAACTCTGGCGCGCGCGNTATGGTCCAGTTTTCAGGCAAAACCGACGACGCCCGGGTTTTGGGCTGTCGGGCGTCTGGCAGTGCTCACCGAGAAAACCCAGCCAGCCAGAAAATAGGTCCACAGCTATTTTCTGATTGGCTGGTTAGCTGAGTAACAACTTCTACACTGGTGGGGGGGAGCTAGAACTTGGAGGGGTCTCCCATTGTTGCTCATTCTTCATTCCTAACCAGTTACTTTCAGTTTTCAGCTGCTTTCTGGCGCAAACTCTGGCGCGCGCGTTTCTGAGTAACAAATCCAGAGCTTCCAGACTTAGACTCTAGAGCAGCAGACTGAGGGGGCAGCTGACTTAAGCAACGAGCGTGGAAGCCCGCACGCTGCATCAATAACGCTGTTGCCCCAACTTGCTACCTAGGTTTTCAATTTTGGTATCAAAGCCAGAGCGTAGCAGCAGCAGCAGAAGACTGGCGAACAAGTGCCAGGCAATGCCGGTGGACACCCATACGCGCCAGTGCAGGGGAAATGCTGCCGGAATTATTCTGGCAGCATTGACCCGCCTGGTGGCGGCGTGAGATTTTTTCCCACGGCCACTGGGCCAGGGGAAATGCTGCCAATTTTTTTTCGACAGTACTGATACCCACGCGTGACGCGAGGAGGTGAGCGGCAGGCGGCGTCTGACGTCTGAGGGCGATGACGCAAACGGCAACGTCACCCAGGTGTAGTGACTGGCACCACCAGCAACAGCAGGCAGAAGCAACAGCTTGCAGCAGCTCGCAACGGCAGCAGCTCGCAGCAGTAGCAGCTTGCAGCAGCAGCAGCAGCGCACAGCGGCAGCAGCAACACGCAGCAGTAGCTCGCAGCAGTAGCACGCAGCGGCAGTAGGCAGCAGCCGCAGCACGCAGCAGCTGCAACAGCAGCCAGCTGCAGCAGCAGCAACAGCGAGCAGGAGCTGGCAGTTGCCAGCCACGACTACTGCTGCTGGCTGCTCGCAGCGAGCGAGGAACGAGCAGCAGCCCGCTGCTACCAGCGAGCAGTAGCTCATTGCTGCCAGGCGAGCAGCAGCCCGCTGCTCGCAGCAGACAGCAGGCCGCTGTGACAAGGAAAGAAAAAAACAAAAAAAGGCAACAAAAAAAATTCCCCACCCCGCACCTCACTGCAGCAGCCCGCCGTAGTAGCGAGCAGCTGCTGCAGCACGTACTAGCTACAGTAGTGCGCGGCAGCAGTAGCAGCGAGCTGCAACAGCCACTGCAGCCGCAGCTGCAAGCAAAAATAGCAGGTGCAACCGCAACTACAGCAGTAACAGCAACAGTAGCAATTCCTCCGGCACTAGCGGCAGAAGCAGTAGCAGCAGCAGCAGCAAAAAACAGTAGCAGCAGTAACAAACAGTAGCAATAGCAGTAGCAGCAACAACGGCAGCAGCAGTTGTAGCATCAGCAGCAGCAACAACAACAGCAGTAGCAGCAGCAATCAGCAACAACAGCAACAGGAGCAGCAGCAGCGGCTATAGCAGCATCAACAGCAACAGCAGTAGCGGCGGTCCCAACAACCGTCGCTGCTGATGTCAGCACCCCTCTCGTCAAGTCACTGCTGACGTCACTGCTCACATCACTGCTGACGTCATCAAGACAAAAGAAAACAAAAGATAAAAAAGAAAAAAAAAGGGGGGGCAAAGGGAAAGGAGGAAGGCCAAAGGGGTGGGCAGAATCCCCACCTCCCCAACCTACTGCTACCATCAGCGTACTTAAACAACAACAAAAAAACACAATGGACACTAAGTCATGGCTGGGAGTCCCGGCGAGGAGGGGTCCTCCTCTGTTGGGGAGACCCCTACCCCTCCTTTCTTGTAGCAACTGTAGCAGCAGCAGCAGCAGCAGCATCCGCCGCCACTATAGTAGCAGCAGCCGCCGCCGCCGCCGCAGTAGCAGCAGCTGCTGCCGCCGTAGGAGGTTCACGGCGAACGCGATGTCTGGGCGCGTCGTCGTCGCCAGGAACATTTGTGACCCGATGACCCGCAAATACGTGGTCACATGAACTGGCTCCCCCACAACAGCTGGGTCATGACTCTTCAGCTTCACCTGGCCATCGGGTGACATGGGTGAAGATGCGCTAGGCACGAGGGTCAGGTCCTCGGCGAAGCGAGTGGACAGGGTCTGCACATAGGCAGCCTGGTGGATGTACAGGTTGCCCTGGGAGCGATCATGCTTGAGCTCCATGCCCAGGAAGACTCGGGTGGACCCGAGATCCTTCATCTGGTAGGCGGCGTTCAGCAAGTCCTTGACACGCTGGATGGCGGCCGCATCTGGCAACGCAATGAGGAGATCGACGACGTAGACCAGAGCCGCGGCAAAGGTTTGACCTTGCGGGCTGACGAACAGTGTGGGGTCAGCAGTGCTGCGCTGGAGGCCGCCACAGAGAAGCGTGCTGCTGATTTTCTGGTTCCAGCACCGAGGCGACTGCTTCAGGCCATAGAGGGCCTTCCGCAGCCGTCACACTCTCCCAGTGCCGGCGTCGAAGCCCGGGGGCTGCGTCATGTAGAGCTCCTCACCCTCCAGTGAGCCATGGAGGAACACGTTGCTCATGTCCATCTGATGCAGCTCCCACCCGTGCTGGGCAACCAGGCTGAAGAACGCCCGGCTAGTGGAGAACCGACCGACTGGGGCGAAGATCTGGTCGTAATCGACCCCAGGGACCTGAGCAAACCCTTTTGCTGTGAGGCGGGCCTTCCACTTGTCCAAGGATCCGTCAGGCTTCCACTTACGTCGAAAGACCTACTTGGCACCAATGGCCTTCCGATTTGGAGGGAGGTCGACGAGGTCATACACATGGTGCTGTCGGATAGCAACGAGGTCCACGGCGCAAGCAGCATCCCAATGTGCTGCCTCAGGGGAGGCTCGAGCCTCGCGTAGGGTGGAAGGGTCCTCTGGGCGCGCTATGGACCGGACTGAGAGGGCGTGTGCATCACGAGCCCCAGGTGGGATGCGGGCGAGTGCAGCCACAACAGCATGCCGATGCTCGTGATGAAGCATGGCATAGCCCAATGCAGAACTCGGGTGAAGGTCTACAATGATGGCGGAAGTGGTCAGGCCGAGAGCCTTTGTGCTAGGGTCCCTACTCACGACTGTGGGAGTGGAGGAGACACGTGGAGCCACAGGGGGTCGAGGCGCCACGGGACGCGGAGCGACGGTTTGCGCGCTCACTGTCGGCCGAGGTCGGAGGCTGCCGCCTGGGCCACGTGTGTAGCGCGGTCGGGCAGAAGATGGCCCTGAGTCCGACGGGCCGACGGAGGCGGACAGGGCTACTGGTCCGAAGGAGCCAGCAGATGCCACAGGCATTGCTGGCCCGGAGAGGCCAGTTGGCCCGGAGGAGCCAGTAGACGCGATAGGTGCTGCTGGCCCGGAGGGGCCAGCGGACGTGAGAGGAGCTGCGGGCCCAGAGGAGCCAGCAGACGCGACTGGGGCTGTCGGCCCGGGGGGGCCATCGGAAGCGACAGGGGCTGCTGGCCCGGAGGGGCCTACGGATATGAGAGGTGCTACTGGCTCGGAGGGGCCAACGGACGTGACTGGGGCAGCTGGTCCGGAGGGGCCAGCAGATGCGACGGGGGCTGTCGGCCCGGAGGGGCCATCGGAAGCGACTAGGGCTACCGGCCCGGAGGGGCAAGCACACGCGACTGGGATTGTTGGCCCGGGGGGGTAGCGGACGCGACAGGGGCTACCGGCTCAGAGGGACGGAGTGATGTGTCAACCGGAAGCGGCTGGACGGAGAACAGACTCACCACTCCCCCACGCAACGGGAGGGACACGGACGAGCCGGAGCGGATGAGGTCACGGGGAAACAGGTCCTCAAAGAAGAGGGCATTGCGGGACTCGACGATGTAGTGTCGGGATGGGTCCCAGAAGCGCCAGGCCTTGGACTGACGAGACACACCGAGGAAGGTGCAGGGCGTCCGTGGGGGGCGAGCTTGCAGCCCTGCTGTGGGACGGGCAGCCACACAACGACCACGCAGCCCCAGACGTGAGCCAGGCGGAGGTCAGCATGCCGACCGCACCAGTGCTGGTAGGGCGTGGAGTGGCGAGGAAGGGGACCGTGGGGAACCCGGTTCCAGACCCAGGTCATGTAGGCCATGGCTTCGAAATAGAAGCCATCAGAGAGACTGGACTCGACTCGCATGGTACGAACGGCGTCGGCCATGGTACAGTTCCACCGCTCGGAGACGCCGTTCTGGGCGGGTGTGTAGGGCGCAGACGTCTCATGGTGGATCCCGCGGGAGGCGAGAAAGGTCGTGGCCTCACCCAGGTACTCGCCACCGCGATCGGAGCGAAAGCGGC
>SZWC01003297.1:48766-63404 GCA_023375785.1 Penium margaritaceum | reverse complement strand
CACCTGTCCGGAACCCGTCCGGACACCGGAGACATCGCCGACTGGACCGAGCATACTGAAGGCCTCACGAGAGGCCGTCATGTGATGCGTGGCCCCGGAGTCGATGATCCAGGTCTCAGCAGGGTCCTGGACAGGGGTCGCCAGATCACTCACGGTCACATGGCAGCAAGCGAGGGACGCGGACGCGGTGGAAGGAAGCGCGAAACGAGACTGCCAGTCGTCAAGCCACGCAATGTCGTCGAGGAGTGGGGTGGAGGGGACCACGGGAGACGACGAGACAGACGAGGAAACGGGACACGACCGCAGCTCAGTCTCAGTCATACAGGGATGGGCCGGAGGGTAGGAGGTGACGCAACTTGCACTTCCTTGGGGAGGAGGGCGAGGCAGGCCAAGCTGGAGCCCGATGAACTGCTCCAGCTAACGCTCATGGGAGGACGGCCTAGGAGTGTAGATGGAGTGCAGAGTGACGGCACCGGAGCCCGGGTCGTAGGAGGGCTGAGCCGGCGAAGGAAGCGGAGGTGCCGACAGCTGAGGGTAGTACTGTTGCGGGTAGTACTGCTGCGGCGCGGGTGTCTGCGGGACAGGCGAAGCTGTCGGAGTAGCAGAGCTACTGGACGAGGTCGGAGTGTCGGGGCCAGCAGCAACGACGGCGGCAGAATCAAGGCGACGCTCTTGCTGGCGACACATGGTGGCAATGACGCGCGCCTCGTCCGTCGGGAGAGGGCACGTGTACCACCCGTGCCCGGGCTGGCCACAGTTGTGGCAGACCGAGCCACCACCGCTGGACCCGGTCGATGACTACTGCTGGTGCTGTTGCGGTGGACCCTTGCCTTTCTTGTTCCGACTCTTCTTCTTCTTCCTCGAAAGCGATGAGGTAGCTACGATGGGAGAGGCGACAGCCGCGGAGGCAACGGCAGGGGAGGCGACGGCAGGGGATGCAAGGGCCTCCGTGCGGTGGAGCTGGGACTCCCGGCGAGCTTCCTCAATGCGGAGGAAGAGCTCATATGCCCAGGACATGAGAGTGTCCTGGGCCTCCATGGTGGAGAGGACGTCCTGAGGGTAGTGGATGAAGACGTCCGCGTACACATAGGTGGCGCCGCGTTTGATGGTGAGGAGCGCGAACAGAGGGGTTGATGCAGATTTGCTGAGTCGACGGAGGATGTCCTTCGCCCGCTGCCAGTAGGCGGTGACCATCTCGGTCTCCCACATGTGCAGGGAGTTGAACTCCCCGAGCAGACGGCTGATCTCAGCGTCGTTGGACAGGCGATAGGGCCTGGTGAGGACATGCCATGCAGCTGCAGGGTCTGGGATTTCGCCAGCGGTGAAGGTGCCGAGGAAGGGCTCCAGGGCAAGGCGGGAAGCTGGGGGGACGACTGGTACAAGGGCACGGACGGCGCGACCAGCGTCGTACAGCTAATCGGCCTGGGTGGAGTCGTAAGGGAGGGTGTAATAGGCCCACAGACCCTCACCCTGCGCCTAGATGTAGAAGCTGAGCCCTAGCTCCGGAACTGCTCGCCGGCCTGAAGCGGCGGCGGCGGTGTCTCAAAGTCCTTCTGCCTGTGGCCGGCACCTAGAGTGGGGTCAAGGACTGGGGTCACTGTCTGCCGTTGGCGCTGAGTCTGCTGCTGTGCTAGGTAGTACGTGGCAGCGGACACAGCGGGGCTAGCGTGCCCTGGAGGGATGAACGACGGCAGCACACTAGTGGAGGTGTGGGGGGCGACCGGCTGTAGCGCTGCAAGCTGCTACGTCAAGGCGGCGAGCTGTTGCTGAAGACCAGCGAGAGGGTCAGGGTTGCCGCCAACGTTACCAGTGGGTTGCTGCTGCTGCTGCTGCTGCTGCAGGGGCGGCAGCTGTGTCCTAGCGCAGTAGCAAGCAGGGGTGCATTGCACGTAGCACAACTAAGGCTGAGTACGTGGCCCTTGGCTCAGGCGCGTGTGAGAGTGTGTGGTTGCGTCGTCTGCTGTCCGTGTTGCGTCAGTCTGTCGCATGCATCACCTTGCATTGTGACAATGAGAGTGACATGGCCATCGCCAACAATGACGGTGTGCATCACACACGCACAAAGCACATCAATGTTGAGTATCACTATGTGCGTTCCTTGTTACATGACGGTAGCATCAGCATCGTATGGGTTGAGACAGCACAACAGCTGGCTAACTTCCTCACCAAAGCACTGAAGCGGGACTCGTTCAAGGAGGCTGTGAGTTCAGTCGGCGTGCGTCCGTGAATTGCCATCTTTGTCTCTGCCTGCGTCTCTGCGTACCTTGGGGGAGTTTGGATATTGACCGTTTTTCTGCCCGCCCATGTACACTGCGCCTGTGAGTCATGGGGGAGTGTTGGTTTTTGCGCATCCCTCATTATGCTCTGTTGTTTCCTCCCGGCTTGTGTACATCGGCGTGTAGATGACTGACGACGAGACTCGACGCTGATGGGACGACATCCGGTGGAGCCGACGCACACTGAGGTCTACTCGCATTTCGCTCGAGCCTCCTCTCTCCGGTGACGTGCTCAGCTCCATCGGCAGGCCTCCTCGGCGGTCGTGCTGCCGGCGGTCACTACCACCGCAATTGCTGTCTGCATGCGTCCAGCGCGTCCCGTTGCGTCTGCGTCGTCATGCTCTGCCTAGGGTCCTTGTTGCATGTTGTATGGCCCTGTTCGGTATCATGGACTACCGTAGGCACTGCCTGGGTTCGGGCAGCCATAACTCTTTGCTTCTATTTTTCTAGCTTATTCTGACCGCACGACTGCGTTCGTAGCGTTGGTATTATGGTATGGTCCAGTTTTCAAGCAAAACGGACGACGCCCGGGTTTTGGGCTGTCGGGCGTCTGGCAGGGCTCACCGAGAAAACCCTGCCAGCCAGAAAATAGGGTACACTTGCCGGATATCCACTGTCTTCGCAACTAAACAACGTCGTACCTACTTTTTGCAGAAAAAATATGGGAGGGCCACTTTTGCAGGAAAATGCGTATAACGTCCACAAACTGTGTAAAATACTTCCGGTAGCCACTGTTAAAAAGAAATACTTCGGACGTCCACCGAGCCAAAAATCGTATGGAGGACTAAGTAATACTCCGCATACCCACTTTCCAGACGGGACGGCTGAGGACAACAGCATTGAAACAGGACCCCAATGTAGCCTCTCACACCAATGACAGCGTGGCAGTCGCCACGCCAAGTGCACCACACGATTTTCAGATTCCTGTCTGACTTGGCGTCTTCGTCTTCGTGGACCAGCATTGGTCCAGTGCAACCGTGACACTGATCATCCTCCAATGATCGTGCGCCGCTGACTCGCCTAACGGGAGCACCGCCCATCAAGTGCAATGTACATTACCTTGCAAACCTCACACCATAATTTGTTTTAAACATTGTTGAACCGACAATTTGCCAGTCAAAGAAGGAGCACTGTTCACGGCTACAGTCCGCGTCGGGACGGCTGCCCGTCCTGTCCAGAATGGCGTGCGTCCTGTCCCGCGCCCATATTATGACCTAGGTTGTATGCTTCATCATCGCAAACTGTCGTCATGTCTTCACACGCTCGCACGACTGGCGGGAATGGCCGCGGGTAGAATACTGGATATTATGTGGAGACCTTTGTTGCCCACCGAGCATGGGTCGCAATGAGGGATGCATGGGACCGCAGAGAGGCACGTAAGCGCAGTGTACATGGCCGCCATCCGCGACAGACGACATGGCCTGCGACACCGGAAGCCATGGCACAGACCCTCGACTGGCCTTTGCCCACTGTTCGACCATTGAACGGCCCAGATGCATGGGAGCCATGGATGTCATCCGAGCCTAACTGTCCGTGCGGATGCAACCGCACGTTCACCACATAGAAATACGGGGCTGGCAATCATCGTAAGCCATCTCCATTGACGCTGTTGTACACAGCACACAACATGGGTCGCCCGCTATATGGACATGACGACAGCGAGCCCACAGATGTTATGGACGTGCGTACGCGGTTCACGACCGACCGTGTGTACACTTGGGACACGGTGTGTAAGATCTACCAAACCAACCACGCCACACGCTGGGATGAAGATGGTGCTTGGGGTGGCGAACCAACCGTACCCACCAGGCCACAGCTCACTCCCCAGCAAGTGAAGGAGGCCTGGGTTAGGATGAAGAGTCGCTGGGACACGTTCATTGCAAGGGAGGAGCAACCTAGTTCGGTGAACGACCCATGTGAACCAGAGACCATGTGCTGGGTTTTGAATGAACGCATGCCATGTGCACGTCGACCTAACACCCCTGATCCATGGATGCCTTGGGCTTGATATTGTCGCTGGTTGCTGTGGTTCTGTTTTCACCACATCATCATGAACGTTCCCCAACTTCCTGAATTCCTTTTAGCCACATAACCATATCCCTTCAACTGTGTTCAATGTATGTCTGCTCAGAAGTAGGTCACACAAAGTGGACATGTGGAACATAATCCAATCATTCTTATGTTAGAAGACCTCTTTCGACGCCGGAGGACATAGTGGGCAAGATGAATATAATTCACTGGAATCGTACACAACATGTCTTAAACGCATTTCGGGACGAGTATTGCTGAGGAAGTGGTCATGGCATACATTTATTTAGTCAACTGCATGTCAGCCACCACTAGACACCATCACAAACTACCTTCATTGTCTACGTAAGTCGGCCTTCACACAGATTTTCAGCGCATACCTAAACGGAGAAAAGCTGTCATTAGTATCATGCTGGTGTAAGGACTGGCAAATATCTACACTTTTAATGACAAAGGTTCTGTCGTTGTCATTACAGATCATTTGAAGCAAACATGAGGCTGAGTGGAATGGTTAAACGAAATTGAGTGCATCTTCGTGAAATTCAAGCCCAGAACAGCAGTGGCCCTAAGTCACATGTACTGATCCACAATTGAACGTGCACGGGTAGGCCATGCACATAACAGATGACTTCACAAGCAGGGCACTCTGCACCTTCAGTGAAGTCTATGCATGCATCATAGAACACTTCCCAAAAGGGAGAGGCACACATGCTCGTGCAGGGGTTGGCTACTTCATATCTGGCCTCCTCCACCTCTGCCTTGCCCAGGGTGAGACTAGCCATCATGGCACACATGCCTTGTGCATCCTCCACCGCACATCCAGTGGTGTGGGCCACTTGTGATCTGACCCTGTGCCGGTGTACTTTCAGCCTTGGCTGCCGCTTGACGACCTTGTTCATGAAGATGTGGATGTGCCTCACCTGCATACAACACAAGTACACACAACGGATTAGATGCCTCCAACGGAATGGACTCGAACAACGCACCACTAGGCAAGACATGCACTACACACAATGGCCATTACCTATCAGCAGACAGAACGGCGACTACGTTTGCGCTGAACTGGTTCGTCTTCTTCACATGACGTAGAGTATGAGGAGCCATCCGTTGACTCCCACTCTTCTGTCTCGGTTGTCTCATAGTCCGAGGCACTCTCCTCCTCCGACCAGTCTGATGACGACAGATCATTGTCCGCTGGACTGCCAGGGTTGTCAACCTGCGATGAAAACGCAGGCTCACCAGCTTCACCACCATCTCCATTAGCACCCCCATCACCTGTCGCAGCACCATTTGCAGGGCCACATGAAGCACCATTTGCAGCACCACTTGCAGCACCACTAGGTGCTGCTCCAGCTGTTCCTGCAGCTCCTACTGCTCTTGCTGCCCCTATTGTTCCTGCAGCGCCAACAGTTGCTGCTGCTCCTGCTGTTCCAGCTGCTCCTGCTGCACATCCTGCTGCGCCTCGTGCTCCACCTGCTCCAGCTCCGCCAGATGCTCCTCTTGCGCCTGCTGCTGCTGGTCCAAGTTGTAGCCCACCATCACCACGCACTCCGCGTCCCGAAGCCAGTTGCTTGGCACGTGCTGCGGCCACGTTAGCTGCAGACAGTGCAGGTGGGTTGGTGCACTTCCGCGGTCCATGCCCAGAGAGGCCGCAGTGGCTGCAGATGCGGTCGCGCTTGCGACGTTCGTACCGTTCCTTGCATTTCGACTTGGGCCTCCCTGCGCCACGTTTTTTGCCCGGGGGCCCCCATCCACTCTCCGCGTACTGCACGTCACCGAGGTTGACACCGGGCATGGGCCAATTGTACGTTCTCTTCCACGCCATCTTCGTCGGGTGGATGTCCACGTACATGTCAGGCCTTACGCCAGCGTCCAGAAGCAGACTGACCGCATGTTGGCACGGAAATCCATACTCGGCCCACAGCCCGCAGCTGCACTTCTTCGTGTGGCACTCGACCTCTCGGCCCGACATACTCTTTGGACCGGACACCGTTCCAGACATGGACCCGGCCGGGATGATGTCGTACTGCCTCGCCTTCTACGTGTAGTTCTTCAGCTTCTCTTCCACGAAGGGGGCCAGCGCGGACTCACAGTCATGCGCCAGCTTCCAGCGCTCTGCAAACAACTTCTGCACCCAGACATACAGCTGAGCAAAGCAGTGAAACGGGTAAAGATGCCTCAGGTCCTTGATGCGTGCGTTCAGTGACTCGGCTGCGTTGCTGGTTGTGTGGCCACCACGGGGCACGGGGATGTACACACGGCTCCACGCAGCGAGTGGGATGCCAGGTTCTGTGCCCCCTCCAAAAATGTACTACAGACCGGGCACGGAAGCCTTCGCCAACTCCTCCTCCGCGCGCTTGAACTCCCGCGGGGTGAAGGCATGCGCGAGGGTCCAGAAGAGGTCCACGGCAACACGGCCCGCCTTGGACTTGACGTTCTCGCGGATGTGCTGTGCACAATACGTATGCGTAGCACCTGGCACTTCACGGGCCACAGCTGCAAGAAGTCCGCCATCGCGGTCGGAGATGATGGCAGTCCCGCGGTCACGAATAGTGGGGTACGCCTGCACCAGTTGCTGCACAAACCACAGCCAGTTTTCCTTGTCCTCCTGTCCGCACAGTGCCCACGCCATGGGCACGGAGTGGTTGTTTGCATCCCAGTACTGGGCAATCAGAAGCACTTGCTTGAAACCATTTTTCAAAAACGTCGCGTCCATGGTTACGATGCGGCGGACGTGGTTCCAGCCATCACGACACGCCCCGGGAGCGACGAAGGCACGGCGGAAAACCTGCTTCTTGTCTTGCTCTGCGCATGCGAACGTCCGTGGGTCCGCTCGTTTCAGCTGCAAGACAGACATGGCATGTGGACGAAAAATTAAGACGTCGGTGTGTTTCAGTGACATGTCCAGTTGGCGNATGAGCGTACGAAGGAAAAAGTACTAACCTCCTCAACGTACGCCGGGAACAAGGACCACGAAAGCGCCTTCTCGCCCATGAGCTGTTCCTGGGCAGCCTTCTTTGCACGGTAGACCACGGGGTACGCCACCTTCTCCCCCGTACGAGCCTCCACGATCTGCTGCAGTGCTTTTGTGTCCGTCGAGGGCCTCTTTTTGATGGTCTGCTCAATGTGCCGTAGTACCCATGCAGCCCGGCGAGCCTGGTCGCCCTTCTTGGTGGCGGGGGAGCACTTGTGGCCATCCACATATTCGATGATGGCAACGTTGCCGTGCTTGCGCTGATAGCGCGCCTTCAGGAGCCACGTGTAGCCTGCTTGCTTCCACTGTCCGCAACGGACTTCGAGACGAGTTGGCTCACTCCGGACCCACGACACTGGCATGCCGCGGTCCACTGCGTAGTCTTGGACAGCTTCGCGACAGGCTTCCATGTTGCGAAAGGCACGCTCACCTGGGAAATCCGTGCACCTTCCTTTGCGTTTCCGCGCACGTCCAGTAGCGGCTTCAACATCTTTCAGTGTGGTGTCCGGCGGGGGCGGCAGGGTGTCCTCATCAGACGACCCTGCACAGCAGACATCCACAGAGACATGTGAGTCACATGTCAAGGAAACAGGCAGAAGACATGTTGGTGTGACATGGCTTGCGGTGAGCGTACTTCGACCAAGCAGGAGGTCCAACCCCGTCGGCGAGGACGCCATGTCCAGAAAGAAAGTGGGTTCAACCCACCAGCACGGTAACCACGAAACGGACGCACACGTTGACTGCCTCCAAGTCGCATCGTGCGCTCTTCAACACGGTCTGGGGAGCGAGGAGTCATGCGCTCCACGACATTGACGTGACAGTGCCACTCGTGTTCCTCCCACTCAGTAAAAAGGAAAGATGACTCCGGGTGGTACCGGGAGACGAGGACCTCGGGTGGGTCGTCGTCCTTGTCGGACGGGTAATCGCCTCCACTGGCGTAGAGAGTGGCGGCCATGGTGGCCAACAGTGGGTATAACAATGTGCGACATGCGTCCTAATATGCATCGTACCCACCATCTACACTTGGTCCGCATACCCACCAGTTGTTAGCGCGAGGAGGAGGGCCATCCCAGAGACAGAAGCCCGCGGCAACAAAGGGGCGACATTGGAAGAACATGACGACTACACATCAACAATGGCTGAACGGTCAGGACCCCTGCGGACGACAAGAGAGAACGTCCACATGACATGGCGATTGGCCGACTTTCCATGACGAAAACCGTCGCGACCCATGCATGCGGTGTGAAGACGTCAGAGGAGGTTACAAGAAATAGTATTCCTATCATGCACCTGGATGACAATCATCGACGAGGGGAGGCACGACAGCTTCGACATCAGAACGTTAGCACCATGTCGCTATACCTCGACGTATCCACCAGCTGGCGTCAGTGCCATGTGGACGACAACGTCCACCTGGCAACATATCGCGTCCTCGATACGTGCTACGATTAGAGCCCGTTTGCATGTTGTCCACATCGACGGCATGGCCCGCGTAACGCAACATCACGGCACGTTCGCTGCATGTCCGGCAAAGGAGCTGCGCGGCGTCTGCTCTCGCATGTGACGCTCGTCGACCTTTCTGCGAACGTTCGAAAGTTGAAACCCCCTATTTAAACCGGCCAATGAAGTAGGGGATAAGGGTTGCTTTGAACACATATTACTTCCGTCGGAAGTTGACCTACCGTTAAAGACACCGGAGATGCATTTCAGTCGGTCACGAATTGGTGCGGTCCACAAATGGTGTATGAAATCATTGAAACTTGAAATTAAAAACACCGGATACCCACTGTTCACAAACTAATTCACGCGGAACCGGTGTAGCGTGAATTTCTTTGCAATAGTGGGTACGGCATGCATGATCCCAGGCGCGTCGGCGAAAGTGGGTACTGCACGTATCTTCTCTGTAAAGTGAGTACCGTGTGTAAAATGTGCGAAAAATGGGCACGACAAAAATCGGAGGCCGAAACTGTGGGTATCGCGCAATTAGGCCGCAGAAAATAGGTCCAAAGCTATCTTCTGATTGGCTGGTTAGCTGAGTAACAACTTCTACACTAGTGGGGGGGAGCTAGAACTTGGATGGGTCTCCCATTGTTGCTCATTCTTTATTCCTAACCAGTTACTTTCAGTTTTCAGCTGCTTTCTGGCGCAAACTCTGGCGCGCGCGTTTCTGAGTAACAAATCCAGAGCTTCCAGACTTAGACTCTAGAGTAGCAGACTGAGGGGGCAGCAGACTTAAGCAACTAGCGTGGAAGCCCGCATGCTGCATCAACAACGCTACTGCCCCAACCTGCTGCCTAGGTTTTCCATTTCACCTACGATAACGCCGACGAGACGCGGTCGATTCGTTCCGGCAGCCATGTGGGCTTGTCAGGAAGTAGGAGAGTTTTCTCGGTGGGTTGAGACCCGCGCACTCGGTGGACTGTACGAGTGCAACGAGGAGACCCGATTGCTGTTGTGGGGCTTCCAATGTTCGGAAAGCCGTCTGTGTTGTCTGGACGTTGATTCCAAGATTTGTTTGGCACTGCTCATGTTTTCTTGGTCGTCGAGACCCGGGTACTCGAGGAGCTGTTCCGGTGCCTGGAGGATACCACCTTTGTTGCTGTCATCGTGTATGCAGTGTGTTCTACCTGTTAACTCATTTGGGTTCAGTAAGGGTGACGGGGCCCAGTGCAGGTAGCTGCCGGCGCCCCTATGTAAGCCCGCACGGGGCTCATTTGTAAACTCTCCTTGTTCTTTATATTCAACGTTCCAGACTTACCCAATTTCTTGCCGTTTTGCATCGCACTCACACACAGAGCTCATGTTCGTTTTTGCATGGGCCTGCATGCCCTAAAGTATTTCCAATTCAGTCAAGACGTAGCTTGTGCATCATGTATGTTCCTGGCCTTCAGACTAACACCGCCCAAACAAATACAGCCTAAAGTTATGGGCCCAACTGTCTTCAAACCAACAGAGTGTGTGGAAGCACCGCCATCACGGGACACAAGCTCAAATGCTGATTCTTGAAGGCGGGAATGCTGCAATGGGGTCCTCGGGGGGCTTTGGGAGGGGTTTGGGGGGGGGGCTGCTTAAGGGGGTACAAACTGTTGGTTTTTTCGCATCTCTCATTGTGCTCTGTTGTGTCCTCCCGGCTTGTGTACATCGGCGTGCAGATGACTGACGGCGAGACTCGACGCTGATGGAGTGTCGTCCGGTGGAGCCGACGCACCTGAGGTCTTCTCGCAGTTCGCTGGAGCCTCCTCTCTCAGGCGACGCGCTCAGCTCCATCGGCAGGCCTCCTCGGCGGTCGTGCTGCCGGCAGTCATTGACTCCGCATTTGCTGCTTGCATGCGTCCAGCGCGTCCCATTGCGTCTGCATCGTCATGCACTGCCTAGGGTCCCAGTTGCATGTTGCATGGCCCTGTTTGGCAGCATAAACCGTTGTGGGCACTATCTGGGTTTAGGCTACCATAACTCCTCGCTACTATTTTTCTAGCAGATTCTGACCGCACGGCTGCGTTTGCAGCGTCAGTATTATGGTATGGTCCAGTTTTCAGGCAAAACGGACGACGCCCGGGTTTTGGGCTGTCGGCTACCTGGCAGGCCTCACCGAGAAAACCTGCCAGCCTGAACTGAGCTGTTTTCTGATTTGCTGATGGACTGAGTAACAAGCTCTACAGAGTTGGGGGGGGGGCTAGAACTTGGAGGGGTCCCCCATTGCTGTTCATTCTTCATTCCTATTCAGTCATTGTCAGTTTTCAGCTGCTTTCTGGCGCTAACTCTGGCACGCGCGTTTCTGAGTAACAAAACCCAGAGCTTCCAGACTTAGACTCTAGAGCAGCAGACTGAGGGGGCAGCTGACTTAAGCAACGAGCGTGGAAGCCCGCACGCTGCATCAACAACGCTGCTGCCCCAACATGCTGCATAGTTTCTAGCTTGGTATCAGAGCCAGAGCGTAGCAGCAGCAGTAGAAGACTGGCGAACAGGTGCCAGACAACGCCGGCGGACTTCCCATACGCGCCAGTGCAGGGGAAATGCTGCCAGATTTTTTCCGACAGCATTGACCCTCCTGGTGGCGGCGTCAGAATTTTTCCCACGGCCACTGGGCCAGGGGAAATACTGCCGAAATTTTTCGGCAGCACTGACCCCCACGCGTGACGCGAGTAGGTGAGCGGCAAGCGACGTGTGACGGCTGTGGGCGACGACGCACGCGGCAACGTCACCCAGGTGCAGTGACTGGCACCACCAGCAGCAGCAGGCAGGCAGAAGCAGTAACTCGCAGCACCCTGCAGCAGCAGCAGCTTGCAGCAGCAGCAGTAGCAGCTCGTAGTAGCAGCAGCAGCAGCCCACAGCAGCAACATCTTGCAGCAACAGCAGCAGCAGCGTGCAGCACCAGCAGCAGCGTGCAGCAGTAGCAGCAGCCCGCAGCAACAGCCAGCTGCAGCTGCCCGCAGCAGCAGCACGCAGCAGCAGCAGCACGCAGCAGCTGCAGCAGCGTGCAGCAGCAGCAGCGGGCTGCAGCAGCTGCTGTAGCAAGCTGCAGCAGCCGACAGCTGCAGCAGCAGCAGCAGCTGCCAGCCGCGGCTGCTGCTGCCCGCTGCTCGCAGTGAGCGAGCAGCGAGCAGCAGCCCGCTGCTGCCAGCGAGCAGCAGCTCACTGCTGCTGGGCGAGCAGCAGCCCGCTGCTCGCACCAGACAGCGGGCTGCTGCCTGCTGTGACAAGGGAAAAAAACAAAAAAACGAAAAGAAAAGGCGAACACAAAAAAAATCCCCCACCCCCGCTGCAGCAGCCTGCAGCTGCAGCGAGCAGCTGCTGCAGCCCGCAGCAGCTGCAGCCCGCAGCAAGTGCAGCAGCTCTCAGCTATAGCAGCGAGCTGCAGCAGCCCGCTGCAGCAGCAGCAGCAGGCACAGCTGCTGCTGCAACTCGCATCACGAGCAACAGCAGCTGCAGCACCCGTAGCAGCAGCATCAGCAGCTACAGCAACAGCAGCAGCATCAGCAGCTGCAGCAACAGCAGCAGCTGCTGCAGCAGCAGCAGCAGCAGCAGTAGCAACAGCAGCAGCAGCTGCAGCAGCAGCAGCAGTGGCAGCAGCAGCAGCAGCAGCAACAATAGCAACAGCAGCAGTAGCAGCAGCAACAGCAGCTGCAGCAGCAGCAGCCGCAACGGCAGCAGCAGTAGCAGCAGCAACAGCAGCAGCAGCTACAGCAGCATTACCACCAACAACAGCAGCGGCGGCCCCAACATTCCCCACTGCTGACGTCAGCACCCCTCTCCTGACGTCACTACTGACGTCACTGCTGACATCATCAACAAAAAAAAAGCAAAGGGGGAAAGCACCTACAACAAGAAAAAAGAAAAAAAAACAAGGCATGGATGATAGTCCAGGCGAGGAGGGGTCCTCCTCTGAGGGGGGGACCCCCACCCCTCCTTTCTTGCAGCGCTTGCTGCAGCATTAGCAGCAGCAGCGGCACTCGCCGCCGCTACAGCAGCAGCAACCGCCGCCGCCGCAGGACCAGCAGCTGCCGCCGCCGCCGCCGCCATTGCAGCAGCAACAGCCACCGCCTCTCCAGCAGCAACCACCGCCGCTACAGCAGCAGCCGCCGCTCATACAGCAACAGCCACCGCCGTTGCAGCAGCAGCAGCCGCCGCCTCTACAGCAGCAGCCGCCACCGCCGCTGCAGCAGCAGCCGCCGCCCATACAGCAGCAGCCACCGCCGCAGCAGCAGGAGCAGCCGCCCCCTCCACAGCAGCAGCAGCAGCTACCGCCCGCTGGTGTCGTCGGCGGCAATCTTGACCCCCTTGCAGCTCTTCAGCAACAGCTCGCCGCCCTGACGCAGCAGCTTGCTGCGCTACAGCCGGTAGCCGCCCGGACTGCCACCAGTGGTCCACCATCGTTCGTCCCCCCAGGGCACGCCAGCCCAGCTGTGTCTGCTGCCACGTACTACCTGGCACAGCAGCAGACTCAGCGCCAGCGGCAGATAGTCACTTCCGTCCTTGGCCCCACTCCGGGTGCCTGCCGCAGGCAGAAGGACTTTGAGACGCCGCCGCCGCCTCTTCAGGCCGGCGAGCAGTTCCGGAGCTGGGAGCTTAGCTTCCGGATCTGGGCGCAGGGTGAGGGCCTCTGGGCATATTACACCCTCCCTTATGACTCCACCCAGGCCGACCAGCTGTATGACGCTGGTCGCGCCGTCCGTGCCCTCGTCCCAGTCGCCCCTCCAGCTTCCCGCCTGGCCTTAGAGCCTTTCCTCGACGACGTCACGTCTGGCGACATCCCGGACCGTGCAGCCGCCTGGCACGTCCTCACCAGGCCCCATCGCCTGTCCAGCGACGCTGAGATCAGCCATCTGCTCCGGGAGTTCAACTCCCTGCACATGGGGGCGACCGAGACGGTCACTGCCTACTGGCAGCGGGCGGAGGACATTCTCCGTCGTCTCGGCACGTCTGCTCCGCCACCTCTGTCCGCGCTCCTCACCATCAAGCGCGGCGCCACTAGCGACTACGCAGACGTCTTCGTCCACTACCCCCAGGACGTCCTCTCCACCATGGCGACCCAGGGCACCCTCATGCCCTGGGCATACGAGCTCTTCCTCCGCATTGAGGAAGCTCGCCAGGAGTCCCTGCTCCATCGCACGGAGGCGCTCGCATCCCCTGCCGTCGCCTCCCCTACTGTCGCCTCCCCTACTGTTGCCTCCCCTGCTGTCGCCTCTCCCGCCGCAGCTACCTCATCGTCGTCGGGGAAGAAGAAGAAGAGTGGGAACAAGAAAGGCAAGGGTCAGCCGCAGCCGCAACAGCAGCAGTTGTCGACTGGGTCCAGCGGTGGTGGCTCGGTCTGCCACAACTGTGATCAGCCCGGGCACGGGTGGTACACGTGCCCTCTCCCGACAGACGAGGCGCGCGTCATCGCCACCATGCGGCGCCAGCGGGAGCACCGTCTCGCATCTGCCGCCATCGCTGCTGCTGGCCCTTCCACCTTGACCTCGTCCAGCGGCTCTACCACTCCGGCAGCTCCGCCTATCCCGCAGACACCTGCGCTACAGCAGTACTATCCGCAGCTGTCGGCATCTCCGCTCCCTTCACCGGCGCAGTCCTCCTACTACCCGGGCTCCGGCACCGTCACTCCGCATTCCGTCTACGCTCCCGGGCCCTCCTCCCGTGAGCGTCAGCTGGAGCAGTTCATCACGCTCCAGCTCGGCCTGCCTCGCCCTCCTCCCCAGGGAAGTGCGAGTTGCATCACCTCCTGCCCTCCTGCCCAGCCCTGCATGACTGAGACTGAGCTGCGGTCGTGTCCCGTTTCTGCGTCTGTCTCATCGTCGCCCGTAGGCTCCTCCGCCCCTCTTCTTGATGATGTTGCTTGGCTTGACGATTGGCAGTCCCGTTTCGC
>SZWC01003297.1:20442-35759 GCA_023375785.1 Penium margaritaceum | reverse complement strand
GGAAAGAGAGATTGAACCTGTGTGAATGATCAGCAATGAACGTCTCGACATTCGTCAGGAGGTCAGTAACAACGCAACAGGAAGAGGCATCCTCTACCATCATATCCGGTCGAGGGTGAGGCTTTTTGCCCCAATCGGACCCACTGTCAAACCCTGCTGCTCCTCGTGACCGCCCAAATACGGCCACACTCGCCTCATGCAATGCGCTATTTCTGGCGGTGGCAATCAGCCGCCGCTGATCTTATTGACGTGGAATCCGCCGGGATAGCCGCAAAAGAGACGGTTTTTGAAACAAGATATTTTTTTGTCACACACAGCTAGTCAGTGACGCTCGAGATGGGCCATCTTTCGTCCACAAACCAATCCCTTTCCCTTCGTAGAGACAACATGCACGTGCAGCACGCCTGAAATCATTCATGCACGCTCCTCACAGAACACGCTGGAGTTCGCGGCTGGTACGAACCATATCCGACAATTTAGCAATCTAGACCTGGTTCTTTGGACAACGTTGTGAGCGTACACCCATTCTATGTTCCCCCAAAAGAAATATGCATGTCAACAGAGCAGAACGCGGGTGGCTCACATGGATGAGGTACAGGAAAAACATAATCTTATAATTAGGGGCAATTTGGTTCTTTATTCTAATCAGTAAGTTTAGTTCAATGAAAAGTGTCCAGTGAGTCGGACCCATGTATGCAACGTGGAGAATAAGAGTCAGGCATATGTCAGGTCCTCACCGCTCAAACCAAGTGACGCGTGCGAGGTCGCTCCATGAGTGGCTGCTTCAAGAAGCTTCGTCGTGACTTTGGGGTTCTTCACGAATATCGAGGCACAATTTGCGTTACATACGAGCCGTAACGAGTCCTTAATTCGCCCGCCTCCACCAGCACCGTTCGATCCTGCAAACTCAAAACAACCAATGGTTAAGATGTGGAGATAAATACCTGCCGCGGCGCACAGCGGGTGTCGCACATGGCCGTCCAAGAGCTATCCTAAAACCGGCCCAAAACCATTGTTTCGGCCGTAGCTCAGCGCACACATGTCAGAATGCTGCGCCGTCTGAACCTAGACGTGCAGAATCTCAAGCCGGATACTACGACTGGTCACACGCACAAGTCCGGCATCAATCTGTGGAAGGACAATGCAAAACATGTAAATCGGCCTCAAGAGCCTGTCCACCGAGAAAACTTTAGCGTCTGCAGAAAAACTGCAGAGTACCCCGGTAAGCACCCGGGACGTCATGGCAGCCGCCTGGTGACTGCTGGCGGGTGAATCCACCAACCATCAGTGCTCTTCCGCCAGCTGGGTCCGCATCAGGGATATGCACGAGCATGGACACGGCCGAGTGGTCACAGTAAGCTGTACAAACGGACGGAAACAGCTCACATCACAACACTCCCCCATGACCCGATGGTACGCATGTCCATACGCGTGCAGAAATGACACATGTGCACAACTAGATGTACAACAGTCCATGCTCACACACCCCACTCTTAGCCACTCTCAGGCAAGGGGCGTAGCCCGACAGAACGAATGGCCACCATGAACTTTCCACGCGCAAGCGCCTTGGTCAAGAAGCCAGCCCGCTGCATGTCCGTGCCGACCCAGATGACAGAGATCACCTGTCGCTCCACAAGATCACGCACAAAGTGATGCTCAACAGCAATGTGCTTCGTGCGTGCATGAAACACACTAGAGTTGTCTGCGATGGCAAGAGCACTCTGGTTGTCACAGCGCAGAACAATGCAGGGCACGGACTAACACAACTCACGAAACAGACGCTGCAGCCACACCGCCTCAGCAGCCCCAGGCCCCAGAGCAACATACTCAGCCTCTGATGAGCTACGTGCGATACAACCCTGCTTGCTACTACGCCACGACACAGCGGTGCCACCAAGCACGAATACGTAGCCTGTCCGGCTGCGCCCATCAGGACTCCACGCCCAATCGTTGTCTGTGTAGCCGTCGACTACTACCGAACACTGCCGTCGAAAGCAGAGTCCGAGGTTCGGTGTGGACACCACGTACCGCACCACTCGCACAGCAGCATGAAGGGCTCTCGCCCGAGGACACTGTGAAAACTGTGCAAGGAGGTTGACGGCAAAGGTAATGTCGGGTGGTGTGGTAGTGGCCAAGTACATCAAGGAGCCGATCAGGCGCAAGTACAGGGTCACGTCCACTGTCTCCCCCAGGTCTGCGGGATCATCCACCTTCAGTGCATCCTGCCCGTCAGGTGTGATGGGGGTGGAGGCTGTAGGAACTATACCAAAGAGGTCAGCAAACCGCTCCCCGACAACATGGGCGTAACGTGCCTGGTGTAACAAGAGTGTCCGTCGCTGGCGATCACGCACGATCTCCATCCTGAGAAACACAACTGCAGGACCAAGATCCTTCATCCTGTAGGCAGCCTGGAGAACTTCCTTGGCCTCCTTCACAGCCTCCATAGAAGGAGACGCAATCAGGAGGTTGTCCACGTAGACCAGGATGGCAGTGAAGCTGTCAGCTATCCGTCTGAGAAAGAGGGACGGGTCAGCGTCACTCTATATGCAACCGGCACGTGTCAGTGTACCAGTGATCTCCAAGTTCCAGCACCTGGGTGACTGTTTCAGGCCATACAAGGCCTTACGCAAGCGCCAGACCTTGTCACCGACCTCGAACCCAAGTGGCTGGACCATATAGATCTCCTCCTCTAAGGTGCCATGGAGGAACGCGTTGTTCATGTCCATCTGGTGCAGCTCCCAGTCGTGGTGAGCAACAACCCCAAACAGAGCGCGAGCCGTGGTCATGCGGCCAACCGATGCAAAGGTGTCAGTGAAATCCACTCCCTCAACCTACGAGAACCCCTTGGCCGTCAAGTGAGGCTTGTAGTGATCCAGTTTGCCATCAGGCTTCACCTTCTTGCGAAAGACCCACTTGGCCTGTATAGCCCTCCGCCCAGGCGGGAGGTCGACAAGCTCATACAGACCGTGCTCATGGATGGCTCTCAGCTCATCCTCACAAGCAGTACGCCACAGGTCTGCATCGTGAGCTGAGAGTGCCTCCTTCAACGTGCGTGGATCAGGCATCGTCGAGGGAGCGCTCCGGGTGGCTAAGACACACGCCTCCGGACTCAGTCTGGCCGTGACAAGGTCGGCTGCGGCGTCGCAAGCGACCAAGAACTCTCGAGAGACCAACTTGTGGTCGACATGACATGCTGGGTGAATCTTGGTGTAGTCTGCTTGGACACTCAGGCCAAGGGCCTTCGTGCCGGGCTCGCCAATCTGAACACTACGAGTCGGTCGTCTGGGCACAGGGTCAGCAGTCCGCTAAGCTCTAGAGGGCAATGGTCGTGGGTACCGCCAGGCTCGCGGGAGTACCTCGACGCAGCGCTTGCCTCAGGCTGCGGGGAAGGCTGATGTGCCAGAGTCGTAGGAGGCATGGGTGGATGCACGAGAGTGGGTGTGACGGAGGGGACTGATACTCGTAAGGGGTCAGGTGTACCAGAGGGGACCGGCACTAGCACCAGTAAGAGATCGGGTGTGCCAGAAGGGTCTGACACCGACACAGGGTCAGGTGTGCCAGAGGGAACTGACGCTCGTACGGGATCAGGTGTGTCAGAGGGAACTGGAGCCCGCACGGGATCCCGTGTGCAACAAGGAAGTGGCACATGATCAGGTGTGTCGGACGGTACGGATGAGGCTACTGGACCCACAGCCACGATGGCCGGATCGTCAGCAGCCAGAGACCGGTCAGCAGGTGAGGAAGCTCGCCCGGACCTATCCGTAGGACTAGTCTCCCCCATCCGCCAGGAAGCCACACAGGTAGGAACATCGTCGGCGGCCAGCGACAGAATGCTGGACAAGTCGCGGTAGGTGAGAGTCTCAAAGAAGAGAGCATCTCGAGACTGGACAATGCGATGGTGAGCAGGGTCCCAAAACCGCCAGGCCTTTGACCGGGGGGAGATGCCGAGGAAGGCACACATGCGTCCCCGAGGTGAGACCTTAGAACCCTGCTCGTCCTCGGTGTAATAGACACAAGCGAGAAACCCCCAAGCGCGAGCGAGACGGAGATCAGTGCGATGGCCGAACCACAGCTCATACGGCGTGACATGGTCTGGAAGCAGACCATGCGGCAAGCGGTTCCAGACCCACATGTAGGAGAAGCCCTCAAAGACAAAGGACTCCGGTAGACCGCACTCAGACCGCATAACATGAACCGCATCCTCCATGGTGCGGTTCCAACGCTCAGACACACCGTTTTGCTGTGGTGTAGCAGGGGCGGAGAGCTGGTGAAAAATATAGTGCTCAGCAAAGTAGGCATCCATCTCACCCAAGAACTCGCCACCACGATCTGAACGGAATGTGTGCAGAGTGTGACGAGACTGACGCTCAGCCATCACAAGCCACAGGCGGACTGCCAATGCGGCATCGCTCTTGTGGCGTAGGCTGTAGACCCACCGCATCCGCGTGAAGTCATCAGTCAGGGTGAGAACGTATCGACCCCGATTAGAGAGGGACTCGACTGGGAGAGGGCCGAGAAGGTCCGAGTGAACCAACTCAAGTGGGCGCAGTGCCCGGGAGGAGGATTCAGGGTAAGAGCAACGATGCATCTTACCCTGGGCGCAAAAAAGAAAGTCGGTCTTGGGCAGCTTCTCAAAAGAAGCTGCGTCAAGACCGAGGGCTGGCTGAGTATGAATGAGCTTGGACACAGTGTCCGAGCTCACATGCCAGAGGCGACAGTGTAACAAGCGATGGTGTTCCGGGGAGAGTACACCAGTGACAAACACTCGCACAGAAGGGGGAGGGGAAGGAGAAGCAAAGGGAGTGCAATGAGACACACGATACAGGTCATCAACAACAGAGGCACGAGGCACAACGGCACGTGTGTCAAGAGCAGTCACTGTGGCAGAGTCAGCAGAGTGCTCAATAGTGAGGCCCATCCTGGTGCATGCACGAACAGAGAGCACGCTGAGCTCAAGAGCAGGGACAAAGAGCACATCAGAAATGTACAAGGGGCCAAACGGACCATCAAACCGCACAACCCCAACTCCCTGTACAGGCAACAACTGACCAGACCCTGTGCGAACAGACCGAATAGACGCAACGGGATCCAGCACAACGAAGTCACTGCGACGACAGGTCATGTGATGAGTGGCCCCAGAGTCAATAATCCAGGTGCCACTCGGCTCACGACCAGTTGTCGACACTGAGCAAAGTGCCACAGAACACTCTGCCTCTGCTAGGCGCTCAGCAGAGGACTCGGAACAACAACGGACAACACGGATCTGTGACTCGGCAAGCCAGTCGATACTGTCAGGTCCATCCTCATCGCAAGCCACCATAGTTCCACCACAAGCATCATTACGAGAAACAGACGTAGTAATACAAGCTGTGTCGGGACCACTCGGCTGTGACAATACACTCGCACCTCCCTGAGTACGAAGCGCCAGCAGCTGACGAAGCTCTGCGATCGTGCGATCCCGAGGGTCCACCTCACTGCTGCCGCCTTATGAAACGGGTACGTCTGCAACAGTCGTGGTCGCGACATGCCCAGTCCGTGTGTCGCTCGAGGAAGTCCGCTGTGCGTGTGCCGCCTGGAGGCCGCGCATGATTCGAGTCCAGTCAAGTGGCTGCTCACACTCTGTGTAGCGGTGAGCGCCTCCACAGTTGTAGCAGTGGACAGAACGTCCACTGCCACTACTTGCCGGTTGCTCTTGCTTTTGCTGTTATCCCTTTCCGCGTCGCTTCTTCCCCTTCTTTCCCTGTGTGGCCGCTGCAATGCCCTGAGTGTGGCCGCTCAGAGTAGATGAGGAGGAGGAGGAGGAGGTCGAGGTGGGACTAGTGAGCAGGGACAGAGGCATAGGAGGCGTCGCAATCACTGCTGCAACCAGTGGACTCTGCTGATGAGCGACGGCAGCCTTATGAGCCGATGTGGCCTGGATGAAGTAGCGATGGGCCCAAGGAAGTAGCTGTAGTGACTCTGACAGCTTAGAGTGAGCCACACGATCGAAGCCAGTGAAGAGCTTCACGTGGTCCAAATGCGCTCCCATCATGATGGTGTCGAGAGCCCACAACTGCGTCCCGCCACCGGTCCCAAGGCGCGTGTAACGGTGCATCGCGCGCCTCCAGTAGTCAGCTTCGGGCTCTGTGGGGCCCTGGCGGAGGGAGTGAAACTCACGTAGTCGGGCCGCCCTCGTGGCATGGGTCTCCGCAGCGAGAAATGTCAGGGCCAGCTCCCAGCCCTGACGCGGATCTGCTCCAATCCCGGTCCCGGTCTGACCGAGAGGACGGAAGTCGATCACAGTCTCCCGTGGCATGGCGTAGAGGAGACCCCGCATCGCTCTCGCTGCTGTCTGGGCCTGGTGAGCGTCTCGGGTCTGGTACCGGTTGTGGTAGTACGACCAGACACCCTCAGAATCGGCCCACACCTGAAACAGTGTCTCCCAGCTATCGAAGCCCTCGTCACTATCGTAAAGGGGTGGAGGTGTCTCAAAGTCCTTCGGTCACCGCTCCGTGGGGAGGGCGACCTCAGGCTCAGGAGATGGTGGGCGGGGTATGGGGAGCCCAGCAGTGAGGGAAACACCACCAAAGGTGAACGCTGCTGAACGACATGTCTGATCCTGACGGCGAGAAGGTGGTGGAGTGGGAGGCTGTGATCCCAGACGTAACTCACGGATGCGCTCCTCAAGCACACGAATCTCGTGCTCGCGTGAGTCATCCTCAATCTCCTCCTCGTCCCAGGTGTCCACCTGTGATGATTGATGCTGAGACCTCCGCACTGTGTAGGGTGTAGACTGCTGAGCGGATGGTGCAGCTCCAGTAGACTCTCCAGGTGGCTGCTGTGAAGCCATCGAACGACCCCGTAGTAACTCCGTGATCTCCTGCAACGCGTCGGACTGCCTCTGCTACTGCTGGCGTATCTCGTCCTGTGACCGACGAAGCTCATTGATCATGCGGGACTGCGACCGCGGGCTCACAACGCCCAAAGAGGAGGAAGAGGGATCAGCGGGTCCTTTGTCCTTGTCACGGACCGGCGCCATCGCGGTTTTCAGCATGGGGCCGAGCGTCCAAAATGCTCCAAACAAGAAACTGACAGCGTTTCTCGAGGAATTGAGACGCTGCAAAGTTTTGACTGTCCGGCCAAAAATTTGGTTAAGTATGGTGCTGACGGCCAGAAATTTGGCTAAGTGCTGAAGTTAAAATATTTCAGCACTAAAAATTCAAGATTGTCCAAATCAAGCGAAATTTGGACCACAGAGGTTCCTGAATGTGCTGAACATGGTGGTGAAATTTTCGGTCGCAAAACGTTGGAAAAAGTGGCAAAACGTCACTTTTCCCTGTTCTGCCCGAATTTCAGCAAAAAACAAATCTGCGCTGCACTTCAGTCTTTGCAGGTGGCCACAGAGCACGAAACTGAGCGTAAACAGTAGCTCTGGAGAGCTTGAGAGAAGAGCTTTCCAACGCACCCTCAAACGCTGAAAACGACGTTCGTTTGAAGCCAGGGCAAGCTCGTGCCAACGGGGAGGTGGTGGCTGACGCGATTTTCGTCTGCGGCTCCTCCACGTCCGTGCGGCTTCTAGGAAGTTGCGCGGACTGGGGCAGCGGTGGCGCACGCTGCTGTTGTTGCTGCTGCTGCTGCTGCCGTCGAGCTTGACGGAAACGGCCTCAAGCCACTTTGGCGGCTACTGTTGCTGATGTTTCTGATGCCGCCGCCGATGTTGCTGCTGTTGCTCCTGTTGTGTGGTCAAAACTGGCAGCACTGTTGCTGCGCTGCTGGACAGCTGCTATGGCGCTGCTGCGTTGGCGTGCTGCTACACTGCTGCACCCCTCCTGCACGACTCCTCCGTCACGCACGTGTTGCGGCCTACGCCTTGCAATGGCGCAGGTTGGTGGATCCTCCCAGGACCTGTCGCTGCTTGTGTGTGCTGTTGCCGCTGCTGCTGCTCACTGCTGCTGCGATTGCGGCATCTCTTCTGTGCAGCACAACAAGCTCTGGCTTGTTGCTCTAATACCAAGAGAAGATGCATAGAAGCTTCCGTTGACCAGGCGTCAGTGCCTAATCCGACGGTGACGATAGTCACAAGTCGTGCACGTAACGGCAAGGGTTTGGCTAGGGGACACAAGGCAAAGTGTCTAAATGCTTCATAAGCATTTGCAGAGAGAAATAACAAATGACAGGTCCATGGCATAAATACCTGCCGCGGCGCACAGCGGGTGTCGCACGCGGCGGTCCAAGAGCTGTCCCAAAACCGGCCCAAAACCACTGTTTTGGCCGTAACTATGTGCACACATGTCAGAATGTTGCGACGTCTGAACCTAGACGTGCAGAATCTCAAGCCGGACGCTACGACTGGTCACACATACAAGTCTGGCATCAATCTTTGGAAGGACAATGCAAAACATGTAAATCGGCCTCAAGAGCCTGTCCACCGAGAAAACTCTAGCGTCTGCAGAAAAACTACAGAGTACCCCAGCAAGCACCCAGGACGTCATGGCAGCCGCCTGGTGGCTGCTGGCGGGTGAATCCACCAACCATCAGTGCTCCGGCGCCAGCTGGGTCCGCATCAGGGTTCTGCACGAGCATGGACACGACCGAGTGGTCAAAGTAAGTTGTACAAACGGACGGAAACAGCTCACATCACAACAGGACCCATGTATGCAACGTGGAGAATAAGAGTCAGGCATATGTCAGGTCATCACTGCTCAAACCAAGCGACGCGTGCGAGGTTGCTCCATGAGTGGCTGCTTCAAGAAGCTTCGTCGAGACTTTGGGGGGCTTCACGAATATCGAGGCACGGTTTGCGTTACATACAAGACGTAACGAGTCCAAAATTCGTCCGGCTCCACCAGCACCGTTCGATCCTGCAAACTCAAAAGGACCAACGGTTAAGATGTGGCTGACGAGTTTGGAGGTGTACTTGACTGCTGCTGGGGTCAACAAAAATCAAAACAGAATTGACCTCGCGGCCGCGCTTTTGCGTGGCACCGCAGACCAACTGTCCCACCCTCAGCGAATATTCTCGAATCTTCTGACAGCTTCAACCGCACTCGTGAACCCACGAAGAGAATTGTCATGACCTTTTGGTCGACTCATTGGCGCTTCACAACGAATGTGGATGTATAAAGATGCATTGTGCATCTTCGACGTCGATTCCCAAAGACCCCTCAACTTCTCGGCGGACCTTCTTGAATCCGGCCACTCACGACACGACTCTGCAAGCGTCGCTCGACATCCCACCTAACGACCCCGACTGTGCTTCATTCGTAACTCGACACTTGTAAGTATACGTTCGACCATTTTGAAACTTGTCATCGAAGTACACTTACCGGTAACTATACATTGCTCAAATGTCCAAAGTTCTCAAACATGTTTTGCCTCGCAACTTCTACTTGTTCGCCATCTACCCCCCGTTCGGCATAACATTTTGATCAAGATCTAGCGATGTAGAGAAGTCAACGGAACAATATCAAAACTTCAATATAGTCTGCGACACTTCTTTCGACCCCTCTAGAAGGTGGTTGAAGTTGTCAAAAACCTCTCAAACGCAACACCGGGGCTCGGGGCAGGTTTTCAAAATGCCCTTTGCTGAACAACTGAAGAATCATGACGTCCACGCACGATTGACCATGAATGTGGTGATATGAATGCCCAATCATTGAGTTAAGGGACTCATGTATGTCACGGACGCNAAATGTCCAAAGTTCTCAAACATGTTTTGCCTCGCAACTTCTACTTGTTCGCCATCTACCCCCCGTTCGGCATAACATTTTGATCAAGATCTAGCGATGTAGAGAAGTCAACGGAACAATATCAAAACTTCAATATAGTCTGCGACACTTCTTTCGACCCCTCTAGAAGGTGGTTGAAGTTGTCAAAAACCTCTCAAACGCAACACCGGGGCTCGGGGCAGGTTTTCAAAATGCCCTTTGCTGAACAACTTAAGAATCATGACGTCCACGCACGATTGACCATGAATGTGGTGATATGAATGCCCAATCATTGAGTTAAGGGACTCATGTATTTCACGGACGTAACACTTCCTCCACTCTTAGCCGCGATGCCCCAGCGAGTTGGTAGACGTAGGCTGGTGACAACGAAGATAGCCATCCATCAGATGATCGACATTAGGAATGTTGTGGTGAGGCTCCCTCTTATTGTGCACAGTGTTGTAGTCGTACCACCTGACCAAACATTTTATTCTTTTTCCACGTCATCAATGTCCAAAGATGTCTTTGAGAAGATGCAAGGAAGCTTCCTCGCCACACTTTCGTTGACCAGGCGTCAGTGCCAGATCAGACGGTGACGACAGTCACAAGTCGTGCACACAACACCAAGGGTTTGGCTAGGGTACACAAGGCAAAGTGTCTGAATGCTTCAAAAGCATTTGCAGAGAGAGTTGACAACTGACAGGTCCATGGCATAAATACCTGGCGCGGCGCACAGCGGGTGTCGCACTCGGGGGTCCAAGAGCTGTCTTAAAACCGGCCCAAAACAACTGTTTTGGCCATAACTCTGCGCACACATGTCAGAATGTTATGCTGTCTGAACCTAGACGTGCATGATCATAAGACGGACGCTACGAGTGGTCACATGCATGCATCCATCATCAGACGGTGGACATGCAATGCAAAAACATGCAAATTGGGCTCATGGCCAGTCCGCTGAAAAGACTCCTGCACGCTGCAGAAAAACAACAGGGAGTCCCGGCAATGTTCGGGGCTCTGGAACGGTAGTCGGCTAGCTCCAAGCTGGTAGTCTGCCGCCAGTTGTGGGACCGATGTCATCAAGGCCCGCCTCATGGATCTGCACGAGTATGGACACGGCCGGTTGCTCGGCCGTGTCCATACTCGTGTCCATACGGTCATAGTAGACTGTACAAGAACGTTAAAAATAACAACACTCCCCCATGACCCGATGGTACGCATGTCCATACACGTGCAGCACGAGGACAATAGTGAGTGTAAAACAGATGGGACACAGACACACATCCCACACTCAACCACCCTCAGGCATGGGGCAAAGCCCAATAGAACGAATGGTCACCAGGAACTTTCCGCGAGCTAGTGCCTTCGTCAAGAAATCAGCACACTACATGTCAGTGCCAACCAACATGACGGAGATCATGTGTCGCTCCACCAGATCACGCACAAAGTGATGCTCAACTGCAATGTGCTGTAAGTGAGCGTGAAAGACATCGGCGTTCTCTACAATGGAGAGAGCAGTATGGTTGTCGCAGCGAAACACAATGGTGGGTACTGACTGACCAAGCTCAAGAAACAGGCGTTGCAGCCATACCGCCTCAGCAGCCCCTGCGCCCAAAGCAACGTACTCTACCTCCGACGAGCTACGTGTGATGCAGCCTTGCTTCCCGCTACGCCAAGACAGAGCGGTACCACCGAGCAGAAACACGTAGCTAGTACGGCTACATCCATCTGGGCTCCAGGCCTAGCCGCTGTTAGTGTAGCCGTCAAGGACCATCGAACACTGCCGACGAAAGCAGAGTCTGAGGTACGGCGTGGAGACCACGTATCGTACCACTCGCACAGCCGCGTGAAGGGCTCTGGCACATGGCGCCTGCCAGAACTGAGTGAGGAGGTTGACAGCAAAAGCGATGTCAGGACCTGGGGTAGTGGCCAAGTACATTAGAGATCCGATGAGACGGAGGTACAAGGTCACGTCCACTATCTCCCCCAGCTGTGTGGGATCATCCAGCTTCTGGGCATCGTGCCCATCGGGTGTAAGAGGTATGGAAGCGGTGGGTAGTGCACCAAGGAGATCGCTGAAACACTCCCCCACGACTCGTGCGTATCGGGCCGAATGCAACAATTGTGTCCGACGTCTGTGATCTCGCACGATCTACATACCAAGAAACACCGATGTAGGATCGAGGTCCTTCATCCTGTAGGCAGTCTGAAGGATAGTCTTGGCCTCCTTCACGGCCTCCAGGGATGGAGACGCGATCAGAAGGTCATCGACATAGACCAGGATGGCGGTGAACCGCTTGGGTGTTGGTAGGATGAAGAGAGAGGGATCTGCCTCGCTCGGTACATATCCCGCACGAATCAAAGTGCCGATGATCTCCCGGTTCCAATACCACGGAGACTGCTTGAGGCCGTACAAGGACTTGCGCAAGTGCCAGACCTTGTCACCGTCCTCAAAGCCTGGTGGCTGAGCCACGTAAATCTCCTCATCCAGAGAGCCATGGAGGTACACATTGTTCACGTCCATCTGGTGCAGTTCCCACTCATGCTAAGCCACTACACCGAACAGAGCTCGAACTGAGGTCATGCGGCCGACAGGGGCAAAAGTGCTAGTGTAATCAACGCCCTCAATCTGAGAGTACCCCTTGACGACCAAGCAGGCCTTGTAGCGTTTCTGTGAGCAACCCGGCTTCACTTTCTTTCGAAAGATCCACTTGACCTGAACAACCTTTGTCCCAGGCAGAAGGTCGACAAGCTCGTAGAATCTATGCTCTCGGATAGCGCGAAGCTCATCCTCGCAGGCAGCACACCAAGCGTCAGCATCCTGTGATGAGAGAGCTTCCCTCACGGTGCCTGGGTCGGACGCCGTAGAGGGAGAGCTCTGTGTGGCAAGGGCACACGCCTCGATGCTAGGCCTGACGACCACAAGATCAGCTGCTACATCACAAGCGATATGGAACTCGCCAGTGACGAGGCTGTGCCCTACGAGGCACGCTGGATGTACCTCTGTGAGCTCAGTGCAGACACTGAGGCCTAGGGCCTTTGTGCCGGGGTCACCACTCACAATGCTGCGAGAGGGGCGCTTGGGTGCGGGGACCGACGCTCGCTGAGCTCCGGAATCCAGTGGTTGAAGACAGCCACCGGGCTCACGGGAGTAACCTGAGCTCGAGGGGCGCACCTCAAGCTCAGGGACAGGCATGACCACAGCTTGTGCGGACTGAGGCAAGGCAGCCGGTGATGCCGTGCGAGGAGATGCGTGTGTGGGGAACACGAGGCTGGGTGTGACAGCAAGAGCAGGCAAGATTGGACCTGATATAGAGGCAGGAGTGCCAGCAGACACGGATACAGGAGTAGGCGAGACTGGACCAGACACAGAAACAGGAGTGCCAGCAGACACAGGTACTGGTGCAGAAGTAGGCGCGGGAACAAAAGCAGGGGCACCTGTGGGGTGTGAAACAGGCTGTATGGGAGAGGTTTCTGGACGGACGACGATGATCGCCGAGTCATCAAGGGTCGGAGACCGAGAGGTGAAGGGGGCTCGAACAGACACATCAGCCTGGTTAGAGGTGCTCGCTCGCGTAGAAGTCTCCCCCATCTGCCGAGAACCCTCACAGGTAGGAACATGTGTGGCGGAGAGTGCCGTGATCGAAGTCAGGTCACGGTAGGTGAGAGACTCGGAAAAGAGCTTGTCGCGTGACTCAATGACGCGACAACGAGTAGGGTCCCAGAAGCGCCAAGCCTTTGACCACGGGGAAATGCCTACGAAGGCACACAAGCAGCCCCGAGGTGAGACCTTGGACCCCTGCTGGTCCTCGGTGTACCACACGAAGGCCAGGGACCCCAAGACACGAGCAAAACGAAGGTCAGCACGGTGTCCAAACCAGAGCTCGTACGGTATAATATGGTCCGGAAGCGGATCGTGCGGGAGGCGGTTCCAGACCCAACTCATGTAGGCGAAACCCTCAAGGACAAAGGACTCAGGGAGACCGCAGTCAGACCACATAGCGCAAACCGCATCCTCCATGGTGCGGTTCCAGCTCTCAGAAACACCGGTCTGCTGAGGGATAGCAAGAGCTGAGACCTCGTGAAAAATCCCGTGCTCAGCAAAGAATGCATCTATCTCGCCAAGGAATTCACCGCCGCGATGCGAGCGGAAAGTATGGAGCGTGTGACGTGACTGAAGATCACCCATCACTAAACAAAGTCAAACCGCAAGGGCGGCGTTGCTCTTCTGGCGCAGACTATAGACCCACTGCATCCGGGTAAAGTCATCACTCAGAATCAGAACATACCGACCGCAATCAAAGAGGGACTCGACTGGAAGAGGACCGAGAAGGTCTGAGTGAACTAACTCGAGCGGCCGAAGCGCTCTGGAACGAGAGTCAGGGTAGGTGCATCGGTGCATCTTCCCCTGAGCGCAAAAGAGAGAGTCGGTCTTGGGTGGCTTCTCGAAAGAAGCCGCGTCAAGACCGAGAGCTGGGTGTGTCCGGATGAGCTTCTACACAGTATCGGAGCCCACGTGACACAGACGGCGATGAAGCAATCGCTGGTGTTCCGGAGATAGAACACCAGTGACAAAGACCCAACCGGAGAATGAAGGAGAGCAAGGGGAGGAGGTCCAAGAGACTCGATACAAATCATCTACGATTGAGGCACGAAGGACAATGCTGCGAGTGTCAGTAGCAGTCACAGTCATTGAGTTTGTGGTATGCTCCACAGAGAGACCCATCAGTGTGGAGGCACGCACAGAAAGCAGGCTGAGCTCAAGATCAGGCACAAACAACACGTCGGAAAGGTACATGGGGCCAGACGGACCGTCGAAACATACAACCCCAACACCATGGACTGGCAAGGACTAACCAAAGCCTGTACGGACAGAACGGACAGACATGATAGGACCGAGAACAATGAAATCACTACGACGACACGTCATGTGATGAGTGGCACCAGAATCGATGATGTAAGTGCCACCGGAGTCACGACTGGTGGACGTCACTATACAACGGGCAATGGAACACTCGGCATCAGAGGGACGCTGAGCCATCAGTGGGGAGGAACGACGTAGGGCACAAAGATGAGACTCATGAACCCAATCGGTGCAGTCAGGCCCATCCTCATCACATGCTGACTGTGCTCCCCCACATGCGTCATCACGAGCCACAGGAACGGATGGAGAGACAGTCTATGGACCACCCGAAGATGACAACACACTCGCACCTCCCTGAAAGCGGAGCGCCAGAGAGGTATAGTTAATCGTCCCCTTTTTATACACCACACAATCAATGTATATGACATATGCATTTTGGTAGTTTCTCGGTAATAATGTTGGGACATAGTCACGTTATGTTCACTTGGAGAACTATGTAGGTTCTACGTTGCCATGAAACCTAGATGTAAAGAATTAAACTCGAAGACAAACCATAGGACATAAAGTATGTTTCCCTTAGTAGACATATTTATGTCTTCCAAGTTTATGCACATTCATTTGTAGATGTCGGGAGCAATCCTGTGTTGTTCAAACCTAATTTCGACATAATCAGTACTATCGAGAATGTTTTTGCCATACATTCTACACTTTCTTTGCCCCCCTCGCCACCGGAGTTCGGCCTCTCCCCCCCCCTCCCAAAAGCTAAAAGT
>SZWC01003297.1:0-20362 GCA_023375785.1 Penium margaritaceum | reverse complement strand
GATTTAAACTCGAAGAAAAACCATAGGACATAAAGTATGTTTCCCTTAGTAGACATATTTATGTCTTCCAAGTTTATGCACATTCATTTGTAGATGCCGGGAGCAATCCTGTGTTGTTCAAACCTAATTTCGACATAATCAGTACTATCGAGAATGTTTTTGCCATACATTCTACACTTTCTTTGCCCCCCTCGCCACCGGAGTTCGGCCTCTCCCCCCCCCTCCCAAAAGCTAAAAGTGTATCTCGTCTTTGTAGCGGGGCGTGTATCGTGATGAGCATCGCATGTATTCATTAGTGTATTGTGTACTAGTGTACATTTTGACATGTCCATCGGCTACACTCGACCAATAGATTTTAACCATTGGGGGGGGAGTCCAATACCCCCCCCCCCAAATGCTAGAGTGTATTGGGAGAGTGTAGCTGGTCAGTGTATCTTTGTTTGTACGATGGAGAGAAAAAATATACACTTGTGTATTCGACGTCGATAGGTTATCGAAAGACCAGCACCGTCGATCGTGGATCCTGACCCTTGCTAGCCGTCGATGCGGAGGGTCAACCGGAGTGTCTCGGAGCGTACACTGTGTTCACCATGTATTTTGTTCACTAATGTACTGTACATTATTGTATTTTCTTACATGTCTATCACGTATCCTTTAATACACGCACCAAATACATTCACCCAATACACTTTGATACTTTGGGAGGGGGAGGGGGAGCTGGTCTCTGGCTGACCTCCTCCCCCCCCCCAAAAGGCTAGAGTGTATTGGTGAAATGTATATGGGCAGTGTATCTGGTTTATGTGGTTGAAGCAAAAATAATTACACTAATGTACAGGGGACCCTATCGCTTTTGCAAAGCCAAAAATGTATGTTGTCTTTGTAACGGGGCGTGTATCGTGATGAGCCTTGTATGTATTCACTAGTGTATTGTGTACTAGTGTACATTTTGACATGTCCATCGGCTACACTCGACCAATAGATTTTAACCATTGGGGGGGAAGAGTCCAATCCCCCCCCCCAAATGCTAGAGTGTATTGGGAGAGTGTAGCTGGTCAGTGTATCTTTGTTTGTATGATGGAGAAGATAAATACACTTGTGTATTCGACATCGATAGGTTATCGAAAGACTAACACCGTCAATTGTGGATCCTGAACCTCACTAGCCGTCGATGTGGAGGGTCAACCGAAGTATTGTACATAAACGACTTCATGCACTTGTGTATCATGTACATTAGTTTTTTTTTTGTTTCACCGATCACGTAGACTGGATACACTGACCAGCTACACTTCACTAATACACTACCATTTGGGGGGGGGGGTCATCCGGAGTCCAAGCTCCCCCCCCCTAGATAGGCCGAATGTACTGGCGAAGTGTATCTGGTCCGTGTATGGATTTTTTTTATGATGAAAAAAAAACCCACTAGTGTATTCTCATTTGATGGCATCAGTACACACGAAAAACAGTCACCACATAGTCAGGAGTCTCACTCCCTCCCCCTCTCGCCAATGACCGAATGTATTAGGGCAGTGTCTCGGAGCGTGTATTGTGTTCACCATGTATTTTGTTCACTAATGTATTGTACATTATTGTATCTTCTTACATGTCTATCACGCATCCTTTAATACACGCACCATATACATTTGCCCAATACACTTTGATGTTTTGGGGGGGGGGAGCTGGTCTCCGGCTGACCCCCCCCCCCCCCCCAAATGCTAGAGTGTACTGGTGAAATGTATGTGGGCAGTGTATCTGGTTTATGTGGTTGAAGCAAAAAAAAGTACACTGATATACAGGGGACCCTATCGCTTTTTCCAAGTCGAAAACCGTAGATGTACAGATATCGACGATCCCGATTTAACCGAAGATGTCCGTAAACGTCAATATCCAAGATAATGCATTAGTGTATCTTTGCCCATGGTTTGAATGTAGGGACCGACCCCCCTCCTCCCCACGGTAGAAGGCAACCTGCTACGTCCCGCTATCGCGGGGCCCAGCAGGAGCACGAGCGAGCATAAAAAAACCTCAAACCCGCGGATGTGACTTCGGAAGGGTTATGGTTGTTTGATGATTTGGGTCATGAAATAGGCACTGTTATACTTTACAGTTGTAACACATTTAATGTAAAAGTACAAATGTACGTCTGCTTTTGCAGATTGTAAGTGGAGTTGTGAAGCACTTAACCATGGATTTTTTTTTGTGTTTTTTTTTGGCAAACCTTCTATGAAGTTTTCTATGTTAAAACATTGACATACATTTGTATGTCTGTGAACACACATTGTAAAGTAAGTTCTGTTTCATTTTCCATGGAGGTACCACCAAACTTCTAAATGCATGTATTTACTATGTACACTAAATGACGAGTGTATGTTTTACGGGTGATTAACCATAAATGGCGCCAGAAGGTGTTAGAGCTCAGCGATGATGCGGTCGCGTGGGTCCGGATCACTGCTACTTACCGGTGAGGGAGCGAGAACAACTGCAATCGTGGCCGCCACGCGTCCAGAGGATGGTGAGGATGACGTGATGGACTTGGAATGGAGGGCGTGTGCAGCCTGGAGCCCACGAGTAAAACGCACCCAGCTATGCGGATGCTTGCACTGGGTGTAGCGATGGGCGCCTCCACAATTGTAATAGTGAACAGAACGCCCACCGCTACCACTGGATGACGACTGTTGCTGTGACTGCTGCTGACCTGATCCACGTTTCCCCTTCTTCTTCTTCCCCTGAGATGTTGCTGCAACACCCTGTGTCTGAGTGGGTGTGGGCGAGGCCGAAGAGGAGGAGGAAGATGAGGACGTGATGGAGGAAGAAGAAGGAGACTATAGGAGGGAAGATGGTGGTTATGCGACGACTGCTGTAGCAAGAGAAGTCTCCTGATGGGCCACGGCTGCCTTGCAGGCTGAAGTGACCTGGAGGAAGAGCTGATGCGCCCAGGGGAGAAACTACAGAGTGGCTGAAAAAGGCTCGAGGACAGCGTCGCTGCACCGTGTGAAGATGTCAGTGTACTCAAGGCGAGCTCCGAGCATCATCGTACGAAGCGCCCATAGCTGTGTGCCTCCTGAGGTCCCAAGGCGCGTGTAGATGCGCATGGCGCGTCGTCAGTAATCGGGTGCAGGCTTTGCTTTGCCCCTGACAGAGAGAGTGGAAGGCACAAATGTGTGCTACACGAGTGGCGTGCATCTCTGCGGCCAGCAAGGATAAGGCCAGATCCCAACCTCCGCGTGGATCGGCGCTGGTGCCTGTGCCGGCCTCGCCAAGGAAGGGGCGGAAATCGACGACGGTCTCGCATGGCATGGAAAAAAGTAGTCCGCGCATCGCCCTCGCTGCTGTCAGCACCTGTGTTGGGTCTGTAGGCCGATGGGGGCTGTGGTAGTAGGGCCACACTCCCTCTGAAGTAGCCCAAACCTAAAAGAGGATCTCTCAACAGTCGAAGCCATCCTCACTGATGTACCATGGAGGTGGTGTCTCAAAGTCCTTGGATTGCTGCTCCGTGGGAAGAGCAACCGCAAGCTGAGGAGGACAAGGGATGGGGAAGACTCCTGGAATGGGATAGTCATTGGGATAGTCGGTTGACGATCGTATTAGAGGAAACGGAGGAGATCTGGTGCCCGTCTGCAGCTGACGGAGGTGCTCCTGAGTAGCTCGAAACTCATGATCCGGGGATTCGCCTGTGATGCCTAGCATGAAAGGATCATCATCCAGGAGGTGAGGAGGTGGTGGGTCAGGTCTAGCTCCTGTCACGGGTGCTTGAGCTAACTGCTGTGTAGAGACCGCGACGCCGGCAGCTCCCTGCCTTGGGACCGTGGACTGGGCACGCAGAAGTTCAGTTAGCGTGCCGATGGCATCAGTCTGCTCCCGCTGTAGGCGGTGCATCTCATCCTGCTGGCTCCGCAGATCCTGAATGGCGTGCGAGCGTGGGCTCCGGACCCCAAAAGAAGAGGAGGAGGGATCACCTGTCCCCTCCCCCTTGTTGTCAGACGAGTTCATGTCACCTCTCAGTATGGGTCGACAGGTCAGGTTTGTCGGGTTTCGAAAGCGTCAGCGTTTCTTGAGGAGTTGAGAGCCAAGCAACTTTTGACTATCCAGCCAAAAATTTGGCTAAGTATGGTACTGACGTGAGCAGGTGGTTGCTGACGTCAGCACAACCTGATCACGTCAGCAAGAAGAAATACTGGCGTCAGCTCGACTCCCCCTCCTTTTTTTGGTTTTCTCTTGCGATTCTGCGCGAGCATGCAGCCGCTCCACAGCGACTGTGCGGGAGCTGCGCGATAGCTGTGCAGTAGCTTCCGCTCAGCTGCTACTACAGCTGTGCTATCAGCTGCATTAGCAGTTGTGTGGCTGCGTGCGCATTAGTGGCAACAGCGGTTGCACAATGCTACTCTTGCTGCTGCGCGCTCCGGCTGCTGCTCACTACCGCCGTCGTGCATTGCTGCTACTGCCGATGCTACGTTGCTGTTGCTACAGCTGCTGCCGCCGTGGCTACTGCTGCTGCTACTGCGCTCCTATTGCCACCGCTGCTGCTGCTCTGCTGCTGCCGCCGCTACTACGCTGCGCTGGTGTTACCGCGGCCGCCGCTGCGACTGCGGACGGCGGCTGCATTCGCTGCAGCCACCAAGCGCTACTGTGGCTGCTGCTACGATGCTGCTCCTGCCGTTGCTGCTGCTGTTGCTCTGTTGCTATGCTACTACTGGCACGGTGGCAACGCCGCTGCTACGGTCTCAGGTGATGGGTGTGGGCTGCATCGATTGCGACCGGCTGTCTTCGACAGGTCCCAGTGGATCTGCTGCAGCGGTGACTCTCACTGTTGCTACTCTGCTGTGTCTCTGCTACGCAACTCAGTGAGAACTGTCTCACTGCTTTGATACCATGAGAAGAGGCAAGGAAGCTTCCTAGCCACACTTTCGTTGACCATGCATTAGTGCCTGATCAGACGGTGACGACAGTCACAAGTCGTGCACACAACGCCAAGGGTTTGGCTACGGGACACAAGGCAAAGTTTCTGAATGCTTCAATAGCATTTGCAGAGAGAGATGACAAATGACAGGTCCATGGCATATATACCTGCCGCAGCGCACAGCGGGTGTCGTACGCGGCGGTCCAAGAGCTGTCCTAAAACCGGCCAAAAACCACTATTTTGGCCATAACTCTGCGCACACATGTCAGAATGCTATGCCGTCCAAACCTAGACGTGCAGGATCACAAGACGGACGCTATGACTGGTCACATGCATGCATTCATCATCTGACGGTGGACACGCAATGCAGAAACATGCAAATCGGGCTCATGGCCAGTCCGTCGAAAAGAGTCCTACAAACTAGAGAAAAACAGTAGGGAGTCCCGGCAATGTCCGAGGCTTTGGAACGGTAGTCGGCTAGCTCCAAGCTTGTAGTCCGCCGCCAGTTGTGGCACCGGTGTCACTAGGGCCCGCCTCGGGGATCTGCACGAGTATGGACACGGCCGAGTGGTCACAGTACATTGTACAAGAACGTCAGAAATCACAACAGTCTTCAATGGCAAACTCCGTACCCCCATGCACTCGCACAAGAGGTTGTGGTGCGACATCGTTGTCGGGGAAGTATGTACCAGGATCCCTCTAGTGTTTAAGCATGCTGATGTGGAAGACATGATGTATCACCAACTGGAAATACTAGGCAGCAGGTTGGGGCAGCAGCGTTGTTGATGCAGTATGCGGGCTTCCGCCTCATTGCTTAAGTCTGCTGCCCCGTCAATCTGCTGCTCTAGAGTCTAAGTCTGGAAGCTCTGGGTTTGTTATTCAAAAACACGCGTGCCAGTGTTAGCGCCAAAAAGAAGCTCAAAATCAAAAGTGACGGATTAGGAATAAAGAATGAGCAAAACTGGGAGACACCTCCAAGTTCTAGCTCCCCCCACTAGTGTAGAACTTGTTACTCAGCTAACCAGCCAATCAGAAAACAGTCCTTGACCTATCTTCTGGCAGGCAGGGTTTTCTCGGTGTGCCCTACCAGACGCCCGTCAACCCAAAACCCGAACATCGTCCGTTTTGCCTGAACACTGGACCATACCATAACACCAATGCTACAAACGCAGTCATGCCGTCAAATCAGCTAGAAAAAAAGCAACAAAGAGTTATGGCTGCCTGAACCCAGGCAGCGCCTACAACAGTCTGTGATGCCAAACAAGGCCACACAGCAAGAGACATGGGCCCTAGGCACAGCATGATGCTGTAGGTGCAATGCCACAACCAGAAACAACGCTGGGTGCATGCAGACAGCATCTGTAGTGGCCGTGACCGCCGGCGGCCCGACCACCGAGGAGGCCTCCCGATGGAACTGAGCGCGTTGCCTGAGGGAGGAGGCTCCAGCAAACGTTGAGTGGACCTCAGCGTGCGTCACCTCCAGCGAGCGACACTCCAACAGCGTTGAGTCTCGCAGTCAGTCATCTGCACGCCGATGTACACAAGCCGAGAGGACATAACGGAGTACAATGAGAGATGCACGAAAACCAATAGTCCCCCATGACTCACCGGCGTAGTGCACATGTACGAGGAGAGACACAGTCAACGATCAGACTCCTCTAGGCCATGCAAAAACATAGGCAGGGACAAAGAGAGTCACTCACGGACGCACGCCGACCAAACTCACAGCCTTCTTGAACGAGTCGCGCTTCAGTGCCTTGGTTAAGAAGTCAGCCAACTGCTTTGCTGTCTAAACCAACACGATGCTGATGCTTGTGTCATGCAACAACGAACGCACATACTGATACTCAACGTTGATGTGCTTTGTGCGTGTGTGATGCACGCCGTCATTGTTAGCAATAGCCATGGCACTCTCATTGTCAAAATGCAACGTGATNGACTCACCGGCGTAGTGCACATGTACGAGGAGAGACACAGTCAACGATCAGACTCCTCTAGGCCATGCAAAAACATAGGCAGGGACAAAGAGAGTCACTCACGGACGCACGCCGACCAAACTCACAGCCTTCTTGAACGAGTCGCGCTTCAGTGCCTTGGTTAAGAAGTCAGCCAACTGCTTTGCTGTCTAAACCAACACGATGCTGATGCTTGTGTCATGCAACAACGAACGCACATACTGATACTCAACGTTGATGTGCTTTGTGCGTGTGTGATGCACGCCGTCATTGTTAGCAATAGCCATGGCACTCTCATTGTCAAAATGCAACGTGATGGATGCGACAGACCGACGAAACTCTGACAACAGACGACGCAACACCACACTCTCACATGCGCCTGAGCCAAGAGCAACGTACTCAGCCTTAGTAGTGCTGTGTGCAATGCACCCCTACTTGCCACTGCGTTAGGACATAGCTGTGCTGCCAATCAGAACGATCCAGCATGTGCGACTCTTACCGTCCGGACCACCGGCCCAGTCATTGTCGGTGTAGCCTATGGAGACAACAGACAACTGGCGGCGGAACATGAGACCTCGCTGAGGAGTCGAGAAAACATAGCGTAGTACTCGGATCGCGGCCTCGTAGTGGAGGTGACATGACTCCTGAGAAAACTGGGCCAGTAGGTTGACGGCGAACGCGATGTTTGGGTGTGTCGTCATTGTCAGGAACATCAGTGACCCGATGACTCGCAGGTACGTGGTCACGTCAACTGGCTACCCCACAAGAGCTAGGTCAGGACTTTTTAGCTTCACTTGGCTATCAGGTGACATGGGTGAAGATGCGCTTGGCATGAGTGGCAGGTCCTCCGCAAAGCGGATGGAAAGAGTTTGCACATAGGCGGCCTGGTGGATGTGCAGGACGCCTTAGGAGCGATCATGCTCGAGCTCCATGCCCAGGAAGACTGTGGCAGATCCGAGATCCTTCATCTCGTAGGCGGCGTGTAGCAAGTCCTTGACACGCTAGATGGTAGCCGTGTTTGGCGACACAATGAGGAGATCGTCGACGTAAACCAAAACAGCAGCAAAAGTCTGGCCTCGCAGACAGACAAACAGTGTGGGGTTAGCGGTGCTAAGCTGGAGCCTGCCGCGAAGGAGCGTGACTCGGAGGGACCGGCGGACGTGACTGGGACTGCCGATTAAGAGGGACTACGGGATGTGTCACCCGGAAACGGCACGAGGAAGGACGGACTCACCAATCCCCCCCGCAACGGGATAGACACAGACGAGCCAGAGTGAATAAGGTCGCAAGGAAATAGGTCCTCGAAGAAGAGGGCATCGCAGGACTCGATGATGCAGTACCGGGAGGGGTCCCAGAAGCGCCCGGCCTTGGACTGACGAGAGACACCGAGGAAGGTGCAGGGACGTCCGCGGGGGGCGAGCTTGTTGCCCCGCTGTGGGGCGGGCAACCACACAATGGCCACGCAGCCACAGACGCGAGCCGGGCGAAGGTCAGCGCGCTTATCGCACCAATGATGGTGCGGCGTGGACAGGCGTGGAAGGGGACCGTGGGGAATCCGGTTCCAAACCCAGGTTATGTAGGCCATGGCTTCATGATAGAAGCCATCGGAGAGACCTGACTCGCCCCGCATGGTGCGGACGGCGTCGGCCATGGTACGGTTCCACCGTTCGGAGACACCGTTCTGGGCGGGCGTGTAGGGCGCATTCATCTCATGGTGGATCCCGCGAGAGGCGAGAAAGGTCGTGGTCTCACCCATGTATTCACCACCGCGATTGGAGCGAAAGCGGCAAAGAGAGCGGCCACACTTGCGCTCCGCAAGGACAAGCCAGTCCTGGATGGCTCCGGCAACATCGCTCTTCTACCGAAGGTAGAAGACCCGGTGGTAACGAGAATAGTCGTCAGTGAGGGTGAGGACATAGTGGCCATACTCGTCAATGGACTCGGTGGGCAGAGGGCCCATGATATCCGAATGGACGAGGTTGAGAGGAGTGGATGCACGGGACGAACACAAAGGGTACGTGGACCGGTGCATCTTCCCCTGAGCGCAATCAATACACTCAGTGGGGCACGGGAGAGGGAAAGTCTCCGGGTCAAGGCCCTTGGCCGGCTGGGTGCGGAGCATGCTCTCTATGGCGGCAGAGTTGACGTTTTTCTATTTTGTTTTTCCTGTTTTTTTTTTTCTTATTTCTTTTGTCTGTCACAACGGGCTTCACTACTCGCTGTGGGCAGTGGGCAGCGAGCCCGCTGTTTGCTGCAATCAGCGGGCTTGATGCCCACAGCCCGTCACTCGCGGCGAGCTGCAAGCTGTGAGCAGCAGCAGCCGCTGCTGGCTACTGCCAGCAGTTGCTTGCTGCTGCTATTGCTACTATAGCTGGCTGCTACTACGGCTTGCTGCTACAGCCTGCTGCTTACTGTTGCAGCTAGTGCTCGCTGCTGCTACTTGCTGCCACTGCTGCTTGCTGCCATTGCTGCTAATGCTGCTTGCTGCTGCAAGCTGTTGCTGTTGCGGGCTTCTGTGAGCTGCTGCTGCTGCTCGCTGCTGCTGGTGCACGTAGCTGCTACTCGGTGCTGCTACCACTGCTCACCGCCGTTGCCTGCGGCTACCGCTGTTGAAGGCTGCTGCTGCTTCTTGTTAGTGCTAGTCACTTCACTTGGATGACGTTGCAGCGTGTGTCGTTGGCCGCAGGTGTCGGACGCGGCCTGCCGCTCACCTCCTCGCGTCACGCATGGGGGTCAGTGCTGCCGAAAAAAATCGGCAGCATTTGCCTTGGCCCAGTGGCCATGGGAAAAAATCTGACACCGCCACCAGGCAAATCAATGCTGCTGAAAAAAATCCGACAGCATTTCCCCTGCACTGGTGGGTATGGGGGTACGTCGGCGTTGTCTGGCACTTGAACGCTAGTCTTCTGCTGCTGCTGTTGCTACGCTCTGGCTCTGATACCAAGCTGGAAATACTAGGCAGCAGGTTGGGGCAGCAGCGTTGATGTAACGTGCGGACTTCCATGCTCATTGCTTAAGTCTGCTGCCCCCTCAGTTTGTTGCTCTAGAGTCTAAGTTTGGAAGCTTTGTGTTTGTTACTCAGAAACACGTGCGCTAGTGTTACCACCAGAAAGCAGTTGCAAACTTAAAGTGACTGATTAGAAATAAAGAATGAGCAACAATGGGAGACCCCTCCAAGTTCTTGCTCCCCCCCACTAGTGTAGAACTTGTTACTCAGCTAACCAGCCAATCAGAAAATAGTCCTAGACCTGTTTTCTGGGGGTAACTATATCCGAGCTGCCGTATAAGCTCAAACGCACCTACGCAGAATGACGAGCAACCTTCGCGACAAAGGCAGGTGCCTGTTTCGACAGCTCATGCCTAAGCGATGTCGAGGAAGGATTCTGATGTCTATTGTTTGCCGATTTCCTAATGCGTCTATGCCGATGACTGATACCCGCGCGATCGAAAGGTCGATACAGGAGTACAGACTATTGTCAAAATAGCTTGCGTGGCTGAATGGGTACGAGATCCTTCCATCGGACTTCACATCGATTTGCTGTTTTCAGTGAAACAGCCCCTGACAAGAGGAAATGGAGATCGACAACCGGACTATCCTTCTTAATCATTTTGCAAGTTCTGGAAATTCCCTATGGTAGAAACACGACTTATCATTCGTGCGTCCTCTTCCAGCATTGCTTGTGATTCGTCGTTCCTGAGTTCAGATTTTTCAGTGGACCGTATCGACATAGATAGTATTTATCATTACGAATACATTGTGAACCACTATTTGCCTCACTCTTAGCCAATAAAATCTGTCGCTTTGGCAGGTGCCCTCCACCATCGGCATGAACAGGCCATGTCCAGGCATCAGAGAATGTGACGCTTTGATTATCGGTGATTCCAGATTACGAGGACAAACCACGGCATCGGGATGAACGAAAACAAGAAGGAGTGACTCCGCGTCAACATGGGGGTCCAAACAGGCACTTCGGATAGTTTTATCCATTTTCTGGCAGGCAGGGTTTTCTCGGTGAGCCGTGCCAGACGCCCGACAGCCCAAAACCCAGGAGTCGTCCGTTTTGCCTGAAAACTGGACCATACCATAATACCAATGCTACAAATGCAGTCGTGCCGTCAGAATCAGCTAGAAAAATAGCAGCAAAGAGTTATGGCTGCCTGAACCCAAGCAGCGCCTATGACAGTCAGTGATGCCAAACAGGGCCACACAGCAGGAGACACGGACCCTAGGCACAGCATGATGCTGCAGACGCAATGCCACAACCAGAAACAGCACTGGGTGCATGCAAAGAGCATCTGCAATGGCAGTGACCGCTAGCGGCCCGACCATCGAGGAGGCCTGCCGATGGAGCTGAGCGTGTCGCCTGAGGGAGGAGGCCTTAGCGTGCGTAGGCTCCACCGAGTGACACTCCAAAAGCGTCGAGTCTCGCCGTCATTCATCTGCACGCCAATGTAGACAAGCCAGGAGGACATAACAGAGTACAATGAGAGATGCACGAAAACCAACATCACCATGCTGTCAAGCACGCAAAACCGGGCGACGACAGGGGTTTGTATTCACTCCATCTCAAACAGCCCCAACCTTAGGGCTTTGTTTTTTGGTGAGCTGAGGACGTAAGAGCCGGTGCTAAACACGTCATTGCTACGATGTCTGTAAGCTGCTCGTTTCATCGCTCATGGAGTCTTTGCTAGAGTCTGCCGTGTTTTCTCCTAGATGCCTACGAAGTCCTTGTAGTAGATGTTGACCGCGGTGATGTTACTCCAAATTTGTAGTCCAACCAGGGTGCCAGGAAGTTTACCGTACACCACCTCGAAATAGATTTTACCAGTTATGATAGACATAGTGGAGTTGTGTGCGGCTTTGGCAATTGGTAGCTTGGTTGCCCAATCACTGTTGTGCGGCTTGCATAATGTGCGAAGAAGCTGTTCAAGCGTTTGATTGGTCTCTTCCGTCTAGCCGTTCCTTTGGGAGTGGAACACCATCGACAGCTAGATCCAACTGCAGTAACACGTCATCAGTTTACGCCAAACATGGTTATTAATGGCACCGTCTCTGTCACTGTCGATATTCGGTTGACTTCTTGACGGTGCTAGATCTTCATAACATGGCATGTCAATATTCTCAAAGCCCCTCAGCTTCTCGATGGAGCTCGTGAAAGTAGTCATTGACGGCTTGAAATCGCACTTGACGCTTGTTTTGAGCGACGAGGACTCGACATACACCTCATTCTCCGCATTGCATGTATCTGTTTGAATCATTCGACACTCGTCGTCAAAGCACACTTATTTCTTAATACAAACTATCCATTTGTTCCAGATCCTTGAATGGTCTTTTCTCCCACACCTCATACTTGTGAACCACCTACGTTCCGCTCGACATATCACTTGGAATTGCAACGAAACAACATTGGAGGGACAACGGTCACATTAACTACCCGGTGACAACATTGCATAAGTCATCGGTGCATCTCCAATATTGGATTTAGAAGATCGCAGAGTTCACGATGACAATGGTGGACAGACCAAGCGCAACCGACAACGAGTAGTAGTCTCTGGGAGTACTCCAACGATGGAAGATCTGCAGCGCACAAACACTGATGCACTCCAAGCAAACCAGAAAACACCGGCAACCTTTGAGGCAAATGGCACAACACCAACAAACCCGAGGGCCAACCCGGTGATAGACCCCTCGGGCTCAACGGGCACTTTGCCTCCGTGGTTGCCAGTACGGTTGACACCTGGCATGATGGGAGGCATCGGCCGACACGCACGAATAAACATAGATGTATACTAGAAGTTGTAGGGACTCAAGAGCCTCACTACCCATCTGCTCCCAAAACACGACATGGTGATGGAGGAGATTCGAATTCCGCGAAGCAGAGCTCAGTGAGAATACGTTACAACACTACAATGAACTCGAGTTTCAACCGGCAATCCCCGAGCCATTTGATCCCGTGAACTCCAAGGGACCGACGGTCACGATTTGGCTGCCAAGTTTGGAGGTGTCATTCACTGTTTCCGGGTTCAATAAATACAAAAGTAAAATTGAACTAGCGGCCTCGCTTTTTCATAGCACGGCTTTAAGTTGGTGGTCCAATCTAAAGACCATCAAACGGTAGCAGGTGATCGGTGGGGTTACATTAGCGGCTCTTATGACTGCTCTCACATCGTCGACCACAAGCGTACTACCTCTCGAGTAGAGAAATCCGACGTGACACGGCTCCATCATACCAACAAAAACTTGGAGCGACTTTGCATGCGCTACTCTTGCTCATTTTAGGATGTTGAACGAGAAGTCTGACGAAGGTTGCCGACTCCAACGTTTGCATCAACAGTCCAACGTGACGGAGTAAACTTGGTATCTATGCAAAATCATCACCAACAGTGACCTCGCTCCCAAAAAAATGTGTTCTTATTACAGCAACAACCTCATCTAGGATATTTGGTAAGGAATTGCCATTTGTTGGCACGAAGGATGACCTTCCCCGCATGATTACAACAGACGATTGCATCGACATCAACCAGTGCAACAGTCAGCTGAATGAATCTAATGGTTAGCAAACCCAAGACCACAATTGTTTTTATGGCGGAGGGAAGTCACAGTCGATAGAAACCTCGTCTCTAATGGAGGATGACGCATCGATCAATGCAATCAACGACTCTGTTGGATTTGCGGGATATCGGGTCATATCTCATGCAAGAGAAAAAATTGCAGATTTCAGAAATGACAAGGGGCAGGAGTAGACCGTAAGACTCTGCACCGATTGTCCATCTTCTTGGCTCATGTCACCACAAACAAGGATTCCTGAGACTGCAAACTTTCACTATGGGTATGAGGACAACCAACCTACGATACCACGATGGGTACAACCAAAGGGTTGCAAGAGTCACACCTTGGTACCAACATTACAGGATGGAGGAGCTTCGCATGGATTTTTAAGCAACAACGTCATTTGGAAGCTAGGTTTGAATACCAAAGCGGAAATTTTTGAAGGAAAAAATGTCAAGGACAACTGCAAATCCATCAACTTTGGGAGCCACTCCAACTGCAAATTGGAACTCTTCACGACGTAATAGTCTTGAGGATTTTCCTAATTAGCTGCTACAAAATTATCCTCAAGCGAGATTTCTTGAACTGCATAATCCGCATGTGGACAGGAGGTGCAGATCAATCTATGTCAGCATTGCTGGCAGAAAAAGTCAATTACCTCTCGTTGAGTAACCCACGATGCACCGGTGGTTAAGAAAAGCAGCGAAGGTGGAAGCAGAAGAGAAAGTTACGGTAGCCACCGGCAGATTCGGAGGAGTTTCCAACACTCATCAAGAAGTTCAAAGGGGTTTTCCTTAATGAAGTACCCCGAGAGCTACCTCCAAGGTGAAACATTGACCTAACGATGTGTTTGAAGTCGAGGAGCAGAACGACAGTGAAAGGGACCTGTCAGATGACTGGTCACGAATTGACCAAACTCAAGAGGTATGTGGACAAGATGCTCGGTCAAGGGTTCAACAAACCATCCACGTCCCCACATGCAACACATGTAATTTTTTTAAAAGAAGAAAGCTAAAGAAATGAGGATGTGCGTGAACTACCAAGCATTGAAAGAAATCACGATCAAGAACTGCTACCCCCTTTTCCAAGCAGATGAACTTTTTGACAAACTCTGTGGGAATCAAATCTTCCGTAAATTTGACCTACGCAACAGCTATCATCAGATCCCGGTATCTGATAAGGACATTGAGAAGATAGCAGCCACACCAAAATCAGCATTCAGAGTTCATGGTCATGCCCTTTGGACCTACAAACACCCTCGCAATATTCATGACGATACTGAACAGCGTATTCAGCCTGTAGCCGACGACTTTATCACCGTGTATCTTGACAACATTCTGGTGTACAACAGCATCATAGAGGAGCACGATGTACATCTTCAAAACGTTTTCAAAGTTTTACAAAGAGAATTTTTGGAAAACTTTCAACGTACGACATTTGTCGCCGTTCGATCGAGTTTTCGAGTCATATTACAGGCGGCGGACGGATCACGAGGGACCCAAAAAAAGAGGAGGCAGATGTTAATTGGCCGACTCCCACAATTATTCTTGGGGTCCAAGTATTTTTGGGCTTCTATGACTACTACTGCCATTTTGTAAAAAACTACGCTCATGAGTCAGCACCTCTCTCCGATCTCACTCGAATAACCACCGAGTGGAATTGGGGGGATAAGAACAAGAATCGTTCAACGTTTTCAGAATGCTTGGACCTTGGTGCCAACCTTGTGATTGGCAGATCCAATGGTGGACTACATAATGGCCACCGACGCATCCGATCGAGCCATCACAACCGTTCTCCACCAAGAAAACGGCGGTGGAGAACAATGAGTTGTGTATGTATCGAGTAGATTACGCGGGCCGGAGTTCAACTACGCACTGCACAAAAAATTATTGTTCGCAGTCGTGCACACGTTTAAGATATGGAAGTGCTTCTTGAATGCTGAAGATGCATCATCCGCACTGATCATAACATGCTGAAACATCTCAAGACTTCGTCAAGTCCGTACCATCGACAAACTCAATGGATGGAGTTCATCGAGTCCAACTTTGATTACGACATCGAGTGCCGACCCAGAAAAACTAATCCAGAGGATGACCTTAGTCGGCCACCAGATCTAATGGCCAAGATCAACGCGTTGTTTGTCAAATGAGACCCGGAGCTGGCGAGGTTGTTCGTGAAGGGCTACGAGGAATTTGGCGAGTATGAGAAGGCCAAGTTCTGGTTGAACAACCTTTAGTGGTGACGGCGATTAACTAGCCAAGTTGTCGTTCTCCCAAATAAGAAGTTGCAAAGAATTCTATTTGAGGATTTCCACGACACCGGTCCAGTTGGAAATTTTGGCGAAAACAAGATGCTCAAGAAGCTGGTGAAATAGTATTGGTGGAACAAAACGTAGAACGACGTTCTAGGCTTCTGCACATTGTGCGACATCTTTTAGAGAGAAAAACTTGTCGCATTAGACCACCAAGTGTACTCCTACCCCTACCCATTCCAATGGTGCTGTGGGTCAACATCAGCATGGACTACGTGATATGATTGCCCGCCACTCCTGGGGGTTATATTGCCATCCTCGTTGTGGTGGACAGGTTCTAAAATATACCACATTTCATCTTGATGAAAACCACCGTCACTGCTGAAGGGAACAACACGGTTGTCCATGAATCAGATTGTACGGCTGCACAATGTGCCACAGCACGTAGTACTGGTGCCGGAGGCATTTGGGTTGGATTGGGCTAGACTAGGTGGTAGGTCCTTGCGATGTGGAGGCCTTGAGCTGAGGGCTAACTTCACGTAGTCCTCCGGCACAGCTGGAGGCGGAATGCTATCGAATGTTTTTCGATATCTTCCTTCATCACGACGCCCGTCTTGGTGGCGAGGTGAAGCATGTGTTGTGGCGTCTTTGGCCGAAACAGCACCAATAGTAGCATCCAAGCAAGCCGTAGTGGCTACACTAATAGCAAGGGTTGCATTCACAACTACACGCGACACAATCATCAACAACCACAATGGTGACGTCTTAGGCCGCCACAACAGTAAGAGTCGTAGCCTTAGCAATAGCATCAGTAGTAATAGTAGTAGTAGTAGTAGGAAAAGTAGCAATAGTGGCAGCTACTGCATTGTAGTTGCTACAACAGCCATAGCAATAGAAGTGCTTGTAGCCAAAGCTTGGATGACAACAACAGCAACAACAGTAGTAGCAGTAGTGGCAGCTTCTGTAATAGCAGCAGCAGCAGCATCAGTAGTGCCAACAACTATAGCAGCCATTAGCGCCAGCAAAGCACGCGCCAACAATGAGCCCTATTGTATCGGGTCCACATTTTGTTTCCAGCAGTAGAAAAAGTAGCAATGGTTGCAAAAATAGTAGCAGAAGCTGGTGTGGTAGTGATAAAGTTGTTGCACAGGCAGTTGCAGCAACAACAACAGAAATAACAATAGCAGTAGTAGTCGCAACAGCTTATTCCTTACATGAGTAGCCGTAGTAGTAGCAATAAAGCAGTAGTGTAAGGAGGAGTGTCAAGAGCAGCAGGTCCGCAAGAAAAGCAGCAGCTACAACATCTGAAACAGCGTAGTAGGCGAGAAGTTGCCACGTAGCTTCTACGCCTCCTACTCTGTCGGTCAACGGACTCGCTGACCAATGAGCATGTGGATTGAGAGGCTCGTTCATTGATAAGCCTGTCAATCAACGAGCTCGCCCAAGTGGATTTGAGCTCACTTGTCTCCAAGAAAAAACAAGAAGAAAAAGGTTGGCCCCTCCTTGGCGCAACTACACTAGTCCTCAGTGAACCCGTATTGTTATTCTACTAGACGTTTTCAATTTCTTTCTTCTTGTTTGTATGTTAAATTTCTTTTTTGCCCTTCTCTTTTGCTCCTTGGTCAAGACCCGGACATCCGAGGTTTGTCTTGGTGCCACAGGGAGACCAGATTTGGAGATCGATACTAGGTCTTGTTTTTATTCTCTCTTTCTTACGGTCGAGACCCTTGTACAAGGGAGTCTGACCCCGTGCAGTGGGAGACCACCGTCGTCATGACATACGTTGTTCCAACGCCCGTGCGGATGTCCCTACCAGTGGCACTATCCCACCCGGGGTGTCGTTGGCTTCTCCCGCCATACTATCGTATGGTCCATATGCTGCCTTCTTCCTCCTACACTCCTCCATCGTGGCTCCAACTCGCAGCTCCATCCTTCTTTGTACCACTAGCTCTGTCCTTTTCTGAGCTCCCGCATCGTTTAGGCACGTCTGATCTGGCCTCCCCATTCCCTCCCTTTCGTTGGCCTTCGAGTGCGTCCTCTAGTATAAGTGTGACTGTCGAGTCCGGTGGTCACCGTTGTTCGTTGAATGGAGTACTTTGTGGCACGTTGGATGGTGGGGTTGTGTCGTATGTTGAGTGGGTTGAGCATTGGCAGTCATTCACCCTTCCTGTCCCCTTGCTATGACTTCTAGTCGCACTAAGTCCTCTCCTGTCCTAGCTTGCAGTGTCACGCAGTTTCATGTGACTACTCCGTCTGCCATGTCAAGTGTCTTCTAGATCATTTGATTTAGAGCCACTCATCACATGATGTCGTCTCATGCACCTTTTGTCACATTGGGGCCTTTCAATGATGTACCCTTTGTCTGCATTATCTTTGACAAGATGTTTCCAGTTCAGGATGTTGGTGTTGTGGGTTTCGTTGGTTCGTCGGGTGACGTCTTCTTACCTCATGCCCTCTTTGTCCCAACACTTGAGGTCAGCTTGCCATCTGTCACCACCTTGTATGTTGAATTACAATGAAGATTTACAGTCTTCATTGTGCGGCTTCAGTCGTCCAACCATCCTTTTCATGGTCTGGATTGTGTCAAATTGTACCATGTGCCGTTGTTTGCACTGTCGTCCTTGCCCACTATAGTAGTGCATGTGCATGTTACTTCCTCCTTTCCCCTGCACACACACGTCCGCTCCATTGCCACCTATGTCATGTGCATACAACCATTGTCCATAGCCTCTTCCGTCATTAGCCTGCTGTTGGTCTTAACCCTGTCACAATTCCTACGCCGTGTAGTGATGAATGTTTTGATTGCACACAATGCAAGTTGCATCGCTCGTCATTTCTTTCGTCTCCCGCGTGTTGCAACCCCTTGCCCTTGTCCATGCAGGACATCATGGGCTCGCTCCTTGATGATTTTGTTTTCTGGCTGTTAGTCAGTACATCTGGTGTCTTATGCATGATTTCTCCCGCTTTTGCTAGATCTTTGCCCTTCACCTGAAAAGCGATGTTGGGCCCACGATCGAGTCCTAGCTTGTCCAGGCTGAGCGTGCTTGGCAGCGTAAGCTGATACTATTCCCCTTCAATTGTGGTGGGGAGTTCATGTGTCCCACGGCATGCTTCCTCTAGTCTAAAGGAGTGCATATGGAGCTCTTTGATCCATATACACCTCAACATAAGTGAATGTTGGCACGTTAGAACCGTTCTCTTGCTAGTGGTGTTTGCACCCTTCTTGTCGAGTCTGGCTTCCCTCCACTATCTGCATTTGAGGCCATGTCCTACATGACATGGGTTTGGAACTGTGTTCCCCACGGTCCGCTGCCTTGTCATGTCATGCCATTTGAGCTATGGTATGGTCATCATAATGACCTTCTCCTCGCTCGTGTCTGGGACATCATCGTCGGTGTTTGGCTCCCTAAACACCAACATGATAGCACGCTGTTCCCTTGAGGTTTCTTATGTCCCTTGGTATTTCCTCTTTGTTGTCTCGAGCGTCGGCCCCGCTCGATCTGGTTCACTCTGATGTCATGGGTCCCCTCCCCACAGAGTCAGTCGGCGAGAATGGTCGTTACGTCCTAACCCTTACCGACCACTATTCTCGCTATCGCTAGGTCTTCTGCCTTCGGCAGAAGAGCGACGTCGCTCCCACCATTTGGGATGGGCTTGTCTGCGCTGAACGTGAGTGTGGTCGCCCTCTCTGCCGCTTTTGTTTTGATCGCAAAGATGGGTTTCTGGGGGAGACCACACTCTTCCTTGCCGCCCGTGGTGTCCATCATGCGACGTCGGCGCCTTATGCGACAGCCCAAAACGGCGTTTCTGAGCGATGGAACCACATCATGGCCGACGTCATCCGCACCATGCGGGCCGAATCCGGCATCTCTGCCCGCTTCTACTTCAAGGTCATGACCTACATGACGTGGGTCTGGAACTGGATTCCTCACGGGCCCATTCCTCATGAGTCTACCCCATACGAGCACTGGTGTGGAGAACGTGCCAACCTATGTCCGACCCGTGTCTGGGGCTACGTAGCCATCGTGTTGTTGCCTCCTCCCCCCGCCACCCAGGTGGCAAGCTCGAGCCTCGCGGTCGTCCGTGCACCTTCCTTGGCGTCTCGCGTCAGTCAAAGGCATGGCGCTTTTGGGACCCAGAGCGTGGTCGAGTTGTCGAGTCTTGCAATTCTCTTTTTGTTTAGAGTACCTTCTCCCATGACATTGCTCATCCTGTGTTGTTTCTTGAACCCTTCTCTTGTCTAGGAGGAGGTGGTGTATGCCAATTGTCCTTCGGTAGTAGCTGCACTTCGTATCTCACTACATCGTCACCTACGTCATCTCCTGTCGCATCTTTGTTGTCGGCTATGTCATCTCCTGTCGTGTCTATGTTGTCCTTGGCGTCACATCCTATTACATCTGTATCATCACGTGCATCTCCTCTAGCGGTTGTGTTATTGCCAACGTCACACACGTCTGTGTCGTTTTGTATGTTCTCTCCTGTTGTGACTATATTGACACCTACGTCATCTCTTCTTGTATCTGTGTCAATGCCTACCTCATCTCTTGTTGCATCTACATCGTCACTGGCATCATCTCCAGTCACGTTTGTGTCACCTACATCATCCCCTACCGTATCTACCTCCTCTCCTATTGAATTTTCGCCTACATCACCTGTTGTGGTTCCATCAGTAGCAGAACCAGTCGCACCCTCGTAGCCCCCCGTCTACGTAA
>SZWC01003296.1:128524-156116 GCA_023375785.1 Penium margaritaceum | reverse complement strand
AGGAGGAGGAGGAGGAGGAGGAGGAGGAGGAGGAGGAGGAGGGGGCAAAGGGGGGGAGGGAATTCATGCATGGAGGGAACATCATTGACTGTCGTGCAACATGCAAATGACTTCTGCCTAGGTTGGGGAGTTCCAACACTTTTACCGTATTGGGTTCTCATTAGCATGATGGAACTTGGCACGCCATGGCCAGTCCTCTGACCGTGGAAATAGAGGTTGCGGTTGAGTTTTCTCTCCCCAGACAGTTTTTGTGACATTGGCTCACATGCCTTCCTTCTTTTGGTCCCAACTCTGGTTGTGCTCGTGTGAGCAGCCGCTGGACACGCTGTCGGCCAGGATGCAGACGAGCAAACCTGGCGAGGCGAAGAGCCTCGTGGCTTCGTTGCGGGAGGGTGGGGTTCGGGAGGCGTTTGATGGGCTGGGGATCTCGCTCATCCTCACGTGCAACCCCGCAATCCAGGTGTGCTGCTCAGCGCAGTGGTGGTTTTTCCCAGCAACAGCAGTTTTGCAGAGGCAAGGTGTTGGGCTTGAGCACGACAGCTGCAGAGGCTGAAGCAGCAGCATGGGCAGCAGCGGCAACGGTGTTTGCAGTGACAAGCAGCACACTTGGCAGGAAAAGCAGTGGCAGCAGTGGCAGCAGCAGCAGCAGCAGCAGCAGCAGCAGCAGCAGCAGGAGAAGCTGCGACATCCAAAGGGTTCTCTTTGTTCGAGTATCATGCATCGAGCACTTGAAGCAGATGAAGAACATGAAGCACATGAAGCACGTGATGCACTCAGGAAACTGCATGGCTAAGGCTGGCAGGGCATGGCCTGCTGATGTGTCTGTTTTCTGTGAAACCTTTGGCATGCTATGGTGTCAAGGAGGATGTCACAGCACGTGCTGTAGAAACCTCGGTGCACAAGACACAGCAAAATTGAAGCTTGGAGCAATGGTGGGTGCGTTGAATCCACATACTATGGGACATGAATATTCTGCTGTCTTCTCTCGCCTACTTGCCAGGACAGGCCGGAAGCGGAGCACACTGTTCATCCACGCCACTACGTGTGTGTGTGCCTGTGATGGAGGTGCCATTCTCGCCCCGTTGCATGTGTGTATGTGTGGGAGGGCATGAGCGTGTTGTGGGAGGAAGGATTAAAGCTCAGAACAACATAAGGAAAATCTGCGGATTCGACCTTCATTGGCTTGCAGCAGCGGAAGGTGCTGCTCTTGCACTGTTGGCACATTGTGGAGTGCGCGGTCTTCTCGCCGAGGATGCTGCCTGGGCTTTCTGGCCGATGGGGAGCAACGTGGTGCCTGGCAAAAGTGGCAGCGGGGGCAGGATAGCGCACGCCGTTGTACGAGCATTGCCTGCGATTCCTTCCTCACCTACTCTGTCTGATTGTTAGCGGATTTGCGTGTGCTGGCTGCCTTTGCTGAGCCCAGGAGTAGAAGTGACAGAAGCACCATCAGTAGGAGGATGAGGATGAGGATGAGGAGGAGGAGGAGGAGGAGGAGGAGGAGGAGGAGAGGAGGAGGAGGATGAGGGAAAGGATTCACAGGATGCTTTGTGCGTTGTGGGTTTTTTGGTCTGTCGACACTGAGGACAGTGTTGTGCTGCATCTGCATTGTGTACACCAACTTTAAGCCTCCCTCTCCTTCCCCATTGCGGCCGCGGTGCATGTGCAGTACACGGTGTTTGAGCAGCTCAAGGAGTACCTCTTGCAAAGACCAAACGCAACGGCGGCACAGCACAAGCGCTTGGGCCAAGCCTTGTCACCATCTGCTTCTCCCGCTGCTCTCTCGGCTTTTTCCGCGTTCCTCTTGGGCGCTCTGTCAAAATGCATCACGACTGTGGTCACGTACCCTCTCATCAGGTGAGGAGTGACAAGTGGTAGGCTAGACAGGTGCGTGCTGTGGCTTAGTGTGTGTCCTTGCCTCCAGCCAAGCCCAAAGTTGCCTTGTCAGTACGGCTGACCAGTTTGCAGGTCCTTTTTTTTTTTTTTTTTTTTTCTGTTCCTTTTTTTCCTTTATTTTTGCGTGTAAAGTACACAAGAGGGAACTTGCAAGAGACCCAGGCTGGCTCATACTTCCGGAATTCTGTGTCAGATTGATTGCAGCCCCACAATCAGTGGTAGTGACGCTGTGTGTGTCAATGTGTGTGTTTGCGTGTGCATGTGCGTGTGCATGTGCGTGTGCGTGTGCGTTCGTGTGTGCAAGTGCGAGTGCGAGTGCGAGTGCGAGTGTGAGTGCGTGTGTGTTTGTGTGTGCGTGTGCGTGTGCGCGAGCGTGCGCGTGCGTGCGTGCGTGTGTCCGTGTGTGCGTGTGCGTGTGTATGTGAATGTGTGTAGGGGGGGGAGGGTGGGGGATGGTTGGGTGTGTGGCATGGGTGGCGTGAGTCTACTATCTTCATGGGTTGCTTGTAAGGCGATGCAAAAGTTGGTCTCACTATGCTGTTGGTGGTGGTCATGGTGGTGGTGGGGGGTGTGGGTGCTCATTCTCGAAACTGGCGGTGCAGGTGCAAGGTGCTGATGCAACGGGCAGAGACGGAGGAAGAGCGCAGGTTGAGAGAGCAAGGCGACGTTCAAGCAGGACGCCCCAGGTCCATGGCTCAGGTGTGCTGGGGAATAGTGGTCGTGCACCTTTCCTTCCTGCTGTGCACGTGTGCCCGCACTCGTTTTTGTTTTTGTTCTTGTTTTGCTTGCATGGATTGGGGGTCACAGATGCTCCTCTGATCTAGCTGCTGCTATCGTTGGGATGCCGCTGTTGTCTGGATGCTGAGGCGAGCTCTTACCACTGCCCTCTGTTGTTGTCCAGGCATTTCGTATCATCTGGCACGCGGAAGGGGTGGCTGGGCTGTACAAGGGCCTGCAAGCGCAGATGCTGAAGACTGTACTCGCAGCGGCGCTTATGCTCATGATCAAGGAGAAGGTGTCAGAAGGCACACGCTCAGCCATGCTGGCGCTCCAGCGTGCCATGGCGGCAGCCAAGAAGCAGCCAAAGGCTGGAGCGTCGCACGCTCCGTCTGTGCAGGGGAAGATGTCTGCAGGGTCAGAGGGTCTGGACAAGTCGCAGCTCCTGGCAGTGCAGAGCAGTCCTGCGTCAGGCTTTGGCAAGCATGGGCAAATGCGGGGCGCTTCCTCTGCCTCCAGTGGACAGGGAGCAGTGCCGGCAGTCGCCGCAGCAACGGTTGCAGCCGTGTCAGCAGCATCGAAGGGACCATCCACACCGCCTCCTCCGCCCCAGGCCTCTGCATTAGAGGCAGTGTCGTCGCACCTCGGAGGCACACGGGGAACTGATGTGACCGAGTCTTTGTCTACTCCAGCAGTTGTGACGCCAGCGCCCGTGCACTTCTCTGCGTGCGGGGAGTTAGGCTCTCAGCAGCTGGCTGTATCTGGCTCTGCCACGTATAGCCCCAACAGAGGAAATAGTTTGAGACAGCATAGCCGGCAGTGGGGGCAGTACGGCACTCCCGGCGGCAGCTACATTGGCGAGGAGGAAGTTGCTCTCGTATGATATCTGTCTTCAATCGATCCAGTGTCCAGCGACCACTTTGTGGCGTTGGAGACAGAGCGTGCAGCGTGAAGAACATCTCCCTCCTTTCCCCCCATGCCTTGCCACTAGCATCTTGCCACCATTTTAGTTTCAACCCTTCGTGTGAAAGAAGTTGCTGCAGTCTGTTGGAACCTCTTGTGGGGACATGATCATACCACACGGAAGAAAGGAATGGAGATGAGAGGTGGAACATAGAAATTGTACACCTGGGATGGCAAGGACTGATGAAGCAGTCTCTGCTCTTGTGGCTGAGTTTGTTTCCAGTGCGATGGGTTGGCAGTTGCTTCTTCTCACCATATAGACAAGGCACCTCATTGAAGCACAAAAACACAATGGTGTGCACAGCTGTGCACGCCACGGTGTCATTATGCACATTCGAGGCAACTGCTTTGAACATGTCGTGTAGTGCCTTCATCACGAAGTTTGCGCTCTGTTGCCGTGTATTGGCCAATGCCATCCATACATCACCAACAAAACGCTCATGCGAAAAGTGATGCTCAATGTTGATTGCTGATGTAGAAGTGATGCACGCCATCGCTTTTGGATATGGATTTGGTAAGCTGGTTGTCATGATGTGGGGCAATTCACCAAATGTGCATGCCAAGTTTTTCTAGTAATAATCACAAGCAAACATTCTTGCACACCAATTTTGCTTGCCTTTCTTCCACGAGACCATTGTTCCACTTGCTAGGAAAATGTACCTTTTACGGCTGCAGCCTGGCCATTCTCAGTTTACCCACCGACCACAAGTGGTGTGATGTGCGAGTGCACCTTCTCACTGATCTGTGCTATGACCTGTCGGCTCGTGTACATGCTCGTGCAAACGACTGACTCGACGGACGTTGACGACGATGGGCGCTGAGCGATGGATGGGACGTCGCAACCTTGTGAGAGACGTGGTTTCCGTCTCCTCGTGTGGAGTCTCCCACTTGGTAGCAGTGCGCGGCCAACTCCATTGTGTACCAGCCACCATCACTCATGTCACGACAGTCATAGGCGGCTGTTCTGAGTAGCATAGAGTCTGCCTAGGTTCAGACAACCATAACTCTTCTATGTGATTTGTTTAGCTGATTCTGACTGCACGATTGTGTTTGCTGCATGCATAGTTTGTTATGGTCTAGTTTTCAGGAAAAACGGACAGCACCCAGGTTTGGGGTTGTCGGTCCTCTGGCAAGGCTCACCGAGAAAACCCAATCGGCAAGAGAATAGTGCATTTTCCTCACTGGCTGATAAACTGACGAACAAGCCTCACAGAGATGCGGGCCCCGATTATTGTGGGATGTTGGTTTATGTGCCACAGACATGTTGTGACCTCTGGCCTAGCTGCACGCTCATCGCACTGACGCAGGTGACTGATGCTGGAGGGACATCGGTGCTGGCGCTATACCTCAAGTGGTGGTGACTCGTGGGCATTCAGAGAAGACAATCCAGAGTTGTCCCAAGGATTGAGTGTGCCCCCTACCACAGCATCTCACAACATAAATTCTNAATCGGCAAGAGAATAGTGCATTTTCCTCACTGGCTGATAAACTGACGAACAAGCCTCACAGAGATGCGGGCCCCGATTATTGTGGGATGTTGGTTTATGTGCCACAGACATGTTGTGACCTCTGGCCTAGCTGCACGCTCATCGCACTGACGCAGGTGACTGATGCTGGAGGGACATCGGTGCTGACGCTATACCTCAAGTGGTGGTGACTCGTGCGCATTCAGAGAAGACAATCCAGAGTCGTCCCCAGGATTGAGTGTGCCCCCTACCACACCATCTCACAACATAAATTCTTGAGAACACTAGGATTCCTAGTGGTTTTTGCTTGAGAAAGGGGGGATCATGACCGGGTTGTTCTCTCGGCCTAGACTTGCATGTTCTTGACAGCAGATTAATGCTGGGAACAGGTCCAGGTTCGACCCTAGCTCGGCATGGGTGAGAGCGAGGGTGGGCTCGCTGCTCGCCTGCTCGTCACCTCGCCAGCAGCTCGGTGCCCGCTCAACCCTCTGTTCGTTGTTACTCTGTGACTTGCGTGTTTTCTCCTCGCAAAACCGTCGCCGTTCATGGCGCTTTGCCCCTTGCATGCTCGGTTCGTGTTTCCCTTGACCCTCGCTCTCCCTCCTACCGGGATTCTCTATCCTCTGGTATCAGAGCGGTGGAGAGAGGAGGTGTTGAGCTCGTGAATCGAGCGCTCGATCCTGGTGTGCGGCCAATCTTAGTCGCCACCACCGCTTCCGCCGCCACTTCAGTCACGAGAAGCACGTTCGCTCCTACAACAGCTCCCTACCCTCGCCCATTCTGTGGCGGGCAACAGCAGGAGCTACTAGCGGACACTCGCGGGTGTTCGCTTCATTCAACCCCACGGGATTGCTCCCGTCCGCGGGTGCTGTAGATCTCAAACTGCCTCATCTGCGGCAGTAGCTTGAGTAGCACCACCACCACGCCCTAAGTCGCAGCCTTCTCAGCAGCGACTACGACTGCGATAGCAGCAGCTACGACGACAGCAGCCGTCGCATTCTCCTTATACACTGCCGCAGATACGCACCCGACAGCAGCAGCAGCAAAGCTACAGCAGCAGCAGCAGCAGTAGCAGCAAAGCGACAGCAGCAGCAGCAGCAGCAGCACAGGGACAGCAGTAGCAGCAGCCGCAAAGCGATAGCAGAAACGGCAGCAAGGGGAGCAGCCGTCATCGTCCCCAGCTGCATCAGCAACTGGTGCCGATCCACTTGCAACAGCAGCAGTAGCAGCAGCAAAGAGACAGCAGCAGCAGCGGCAGCAGCAAAGCGGCATCAGCAGCAGCAATAGCAGCAAATCGACAGCAGCAGCAGCAGCAGCAGCAGCAGCAGCAGCAAAGCGACAGCAGCAGCAGCAGTAACAGCAAGGCGACAGCAGCAGCAGCAGCAGGTGACGATCCACTTGCAGCAGCAGCAGCAGCAGCAGCAAAGCGACAACAGCAGGCGCAGCAGCAACAAATCGACAACAACAGCAGCAGCAGCAGCAAAGCGACCGCAGCAGCAGCCATACATCTCTCCAGAGACGGCTGCTGTAGTCTCAACTGCCGCACTTGCAGCAGCAGTTGCAAAGGACGCCCGCCTTTCTCCCACCTCAACTGCCACACTGGCGCACGGTGACGTTCCAGACGCGGCCGCGTTGGTGGAGTACTACAACGGGGGAACGTCGCACCGACGTGAACGACGTCGTCGCGCATGAGCAGCGACCAGGGGTCCGAGCCCGCCTCAGCACGGTCCGCTCGCGCGTCACGTCATCGTCCGGTAAGCGTCTCCCCTCCCCATTCTCTTAGGGAGGACCCTCTGCCGTCCGGCGATCCCGAGGTTCCTGCTGTCCAGCTGCACTCAGCGTTCCCGCAGGACGTCGTTAGTCTTGTGGGTATCCTTACACGCACAACCTCATCTATCATTGACGCAGCAGCGCCAGCCGCAGCCACCTTCGCCGCCGCCGCTAGAGCCTCGCGTGCTCCTGCCGCCACCTCAGCAGGGCGCGCTGCAGACTCATACACAGAAGTCGCGGTTGTTGCTGGTCCCATTGCTGCAGCGGCTGCTGATATAGGAACACAAATATCTGCTGCAGCATCTGCCATGTAGCCTAGTGGACGTCAAGTAGTGAGCCTGATTTGCTCAGGCTCCATGCCTAGAGATCCTCCATCTTGTACGTCAACAACGACTTCTTCACCCCTCTCCACAGCCTTGTTGCTGGGCGACGCAAAGAACATCTTGATGACACGGAGTAAGATAACGACGAGAGGAGCTCACAAAGTGCTGAGGAAGAGTGCATGACTAAGAGGGCAGTACCCCCTGCTTCTGAAGAGCGGCGATGATCTCCAGGTTCCGTCTGCATAGTGATAGTGACTCCTTCTCGCCATGTAGGGCCTTTTTGGGCCACCCGACCCAATGTGTGCCACCGAGCGATGTTGGGGTTGGACCATATTTGTTTATTTTTTGTCCAAATTCTTTTTGTGTAAGAAACCGTTACCTGCATCCATCTGCTCAAGCTACAGTCCACGAGGAGCGACAGGTCTAAGGATCCCACGTACAGAAGTGTTGTGGCCTACTGGCACAAAGGTTTCATAAAATACAAAGCCAACAACTTGGGAGAAAATATGATTTGTGAGGCGTGCATGGCATTGGTTTAAGTGAGCCATCAAGCTTCAGTTTCCACCGACACACATAGTAGCATGTACATACAGCTTTCAAAGACAGAGGCGAGGAAACTAGTGAGGAGTCGATGATGGGCTCGGGCGATGCCTCCGTGGACTCAGACAACGCCGTAGGAGACGCAGACGACAACTAATGCACAGACTCAAATGGAGCGACAAGGGAGACAATGGACAGTGCACAAGGCAGAATGTTTATACTCCAAGGCTGAGAGAGGTGGATGACATCCCCTACATGAAAGAACAGGACAGGGGAAGGTTTTTTCTTTTTGGGTCTCAATTGTTTGCAAAGCATTCTAGAAAAACAAAATGAAAGAGCAGGACAGAGGAGGAGGCCAGGGGGAGGCTGTGGAGGTAGCAAAACAAAGTCTCCAAGAACAGAACATCACACGGCTCGACGAAAAACCGGAGCTCTAGATCCCATAATCGCCATGTCCTGGATATGGTAGATACGCCAAGAAAGCACCAAAGAAGAGTTCAAGGGCAGATTTTCCCATTGCCCTGGTATTGAGGGAGCCTGTCCAATGCTATGTTTCCCTATGCACAGGTGAGACTCCCGAGTGAGGTGGAGGTCCACCAGAAGCCCATGCCAATGTTCAAAAAAAGTGAAAAAGGTTGAAAGAAAGTTTAGTTTCTCTGTAAGAGAAGTTTTGCCTTTGGCTATTTCAAACCAACACAAAATCTGCTGGGGCAGAAAAACAAAAATACAAATTAGTCATTTTCCTTAGGAGTGCTCTTCAAGTACTCACTTGCCCTCTTCTTGCCGTGCGTCATTTAAACTTCAATGTTTGAACTTCATCTGTTCAGTGGTGGCTGCCTGGGTGCCGGTGCACAAAATAAAACTCATGGGTCGTTTCTCGTGACTTGTGATCTGGGATTTGATCTGTTTTGGCCCTTATTCAAAATGTGTCAAATCCTCCATGGTTGACTCTGTGAGCTACATGTTGTCAATCACAAATCTCCAGTCACAACTGCCAGGACTCCGGCTCCTACTCTCAGCCACGGCTCAGCGCATTGACATCGTATTGTGCTTCCATTCCATGGGTCAAGAGGAGTACAATGACATTGTTACATCCCTCACGTGCACGATTCCCTAAACTCCACGATTGGATATTTTTGTCCTTACATTTTGGGCCCACTGCGCATCGACCTCAGGATTTTTACACCAATTGGCACCGAGGGCATTTTGGCCACCAGTCCCGACCTCCGATGTTCCATTCAAGAAGCTTCTGACAACTTTTACCACTTTCTAGACTGGTGAACAGAATTATTGCGAATGTTATTGATGTTTTGATACTGTTAAATCAACTTCTCGACGGCGTTGGACTCTTGTAAATCTGCGCCACAATATTCTTGAGGCCCTCCAACATCTAAATGGGGCTTCTTGAAGCAACCACTCATGGCACGACCTAGCACACATCATTCAGTTCTAGCGCCAAGGACCCAACATATGCCTCATTGTGATTCTCTTTAGTGTATATATATGCTCGAATTGCTCAACACTTGTCATCGGAGTACACTTACTACACAATAGAAATTCTCCATTTTTCCCAATTCCTCATATCGTCTATTGCTCCACACCTTTCCCCTATGAACCACCTATGTTTCGCTTGGTGTAACACTTGGTATCAGAGCACAACAATGCTGTAGGAAAAGCCGACACATTTAATTACCATATGACAACCTCGCACGAGACAATGTATCTCCACCATTCGGAAGGCCCAAGACCTCATGATGACAACAGTACACAGAGCTTGTGCACACAAAAACAAGAAGCAACAACCAGCGAAGACTTTGACGAGGGAGGATCAGCAACATGCGAACAATGATGCTCTTCAGACAAACCAGGTAACAGCGGTTGCTTTTGTGGTAAATGGCACAGTAGCGATAAACCTGACGACCAACCCTGTGATGGATCCCTCAGGCTCGACAAATCCTTCGCCCGCAGCGTTGCTCGCTGGGGATGGCATTTGGTACAATGGGAGGCATCGCAAACAAGCTCTCACCAATAAAGCTTTGTACCAGAAGTTGTGGTGACTGGAGAGCCCTAACACCCATCTACTCCAATGACTCATTGCTGTGATATAAGAGCTTTGGAATTCCCGTTTTCATGAAGCAGTGCTCACCAGGAGGAATATCCAACTCTCAAATGAAGCCTAGATTCGATCATAACTCACTAAGTCATTCAATCCTGTAAAATCGAAAGGACCGACGGTCAAGTTATGGCTGACAAGTTTGAACTTCACCACTGCTACAGTCAACATGAAGAAGAAAAAGAAGGTTGAACTCGCTTCTGCGTGGTTAGGCTTTAAGTTGGTTGTCCAATCTAAAGATTATCCAAGGACAGCAGAAGACCGGCGGAGTTGGATCAACGGTTCACACGGCCGCTCTTACATTGCCGATAGCATGTGTTCTACCTCCCGAGTAGATAAATACGACATGGCATGACTCTCCCATGCCACTGGAGACCAAGAAGGACTTTGTGCTTGCTACACAAAGGAAATATGAACGAGAAGGCTGCCGCACCGTACATGCTTCATCACCTGCGTCAGCTTTCCACTATGGTAGAGTATACGCGGCGATTTCACAAAATCATCACCGAAAACGACCTTGCCCCTGATGAAATATGTTTCTACTATAACAACGTCTTCAAGTGACATATTCTGTGCACAGTCGCCATTTTTGGCATCCAAGATGAGCTTCTGCAAAGGATTACAACAACATACTGCGTCGATAGCAATGATTACAATGCATGGATGAAAGAATCCAAGGGCTTGTGACCCCAAGACAACAATTCTTATCATGTTGGTGGGAAGTCGTAATTGGTAGAAACCTAATCCTGGATGGGGATTGATACCGTCGATCAACGCGTGCAACAAATCTGCCCGACATGCAAGAAGCCAGGGTACATCTCCTGGGACTATTGGAAAATGCAACAATAGGCCTAAAAGCAGGGAAAGCCACAGAGAAACATGAGTCAGAAAACAAAAAGGGCAAAAGTGGACGGCGATGCTCCTCTCCGGTTGGAATAATCTATGCCGGCCGATCGCCCATATGAGAGGCTCACATCAACACAAACGAGGGTAGCAGAGAGTGTGAAGTACTATGAGGAATACGCGGATGATCAACCAATGATACTGCTACAAGGAAAGCCAAGGGGTTGTAATATTCACAAAACGGTACGGGCACTACTAGACAAAGGAGCTTCTACATTTTCATACAGAATGACATGATTTAGAAGCTGGGTTTACAAGTTGTTTCAGGGGTGTTCGGATGTCAAACCATCAACAAAGGAATGCAAGTCCATCGACTTTATGAGCCACTCCGAGTGCAAATAAGAGATGTGCACGATGTACGATCTGGAGTATTAGCCAAATGAGTGACCAAAAATTCAACCTTCGATGAGGTTTCCTGAAATGGTACAGTCTGCAAATGGACTGGAGTAATAGATCAGTTTACATCAACATTAATGGCTGAACAGAGCATCTGCTTATGGTTGAGCGACCAACGACATAGTGGTGGTTACGAGAAGCAGCAGAGATGGAAGCAGCATAGAAGTTGTAACAATAGTAAAATGCGAACCGATATCTCTGGACATGGCCAAGGGATATCTACAATGCGAAGCTCAAGCGTGGCTACTCCACATGCAGATATGGGCAAGGGAAATAGTCGGAGCAGCCAAGGCAACTACATCAACCTATATTTCCAAGAAGTTATAGTTTATCCGTTTTGGATGTTTGTTTTATAAACATTTTGGTGTTTGTACCAATCGTCGAGGAGTTTGAAGGGGGTTTTCTCGGTGAACTTCCCTGAGAATTACCTCCGCAATATAATGTTGACCACCAAATAGACCTGAAGGCGGGCAGCAGATTGACGGTAGAAGGGACCTGTCAAATGAGCAACCATGAGCCAATCAAAATCAAGAACCAGCTAGATGAGATGCTCGATTAGGGGTTCATCAGACCCTCCATGTTACCCTACTAGACACCTGTACTTTTTTCCAAAAATAAAACTGGGAAGATGCGGATGCGCATAGATTGCCAAACATTTAGCAACATCACCATGAAGAACCACTACCCTCTTCCGCGAGAAGACAAATGTTTTGACAAATTATGTGGAACTTGGATTCTCACCAAAATGATCCAACACATTGGCTATCATCAGATCCGCGTACCTGATAAGGACATCAGAAACAGAATTCCATGGAAAATACGGGTTTTGAAATATTCATGGCGACGATGAACAAGATTCTCTGCCCGTACCTTGATGATTTTGTTGTCGTGTATCTTTGACACATCCTGGTTCAATCGTGAACTTCCAAACAGAACAAAAGACATCTCTAAAAGGTTCCTGAGCTTTTGCAAAAACAGAAGTGTGAAAATCTCTCAAACTACGACTTTGGTTACCATTCGATTGAGTTTTTGTGCCACACCATCAGTGAGGGACAGATCACCATGGACACCAAAAAGGTAAACGCAGTCGCTGATTGGTGAAAGCTCAAAAATATTCAGGACATCCAAGAACTCTTGGCTTCTACAACTGCTAACATTGATTCATATTGGACTACACTCGAGTGTCCGTGCCTCTCTCCGATCTCACTCATAAAATCACCGAATGGAATTAGGAAGATAGCAAACAATAACCATTCAAGTCCTTGAGAAACGCTATGACCTTAGTGCCAGCCTTACGATTAATAGATTGGAAGGTGGACTACATCGTGGCTACTGACGCATCTGATCGAGCAATTGGAGCCATTCTCCCCCATGATAACTGCGGTTGGAAACAACACATAGCGTACATGTCTCGAAAGTTGCACAGACCAGAGCTCAACCAGGCGGTGCACGACAATGAAATCCTTGCGATTGTGCACGCGTTCAAAAAATGGCAGTGCTACTCGGAATGCTGGTGATGCATCGTACCATCACACACTGAAACATGTAGAGATTCAGCCCAATCTGAACCGTCAACAACATCGATGGATGGAATTTCTTGAGTCCGACTTCGAGTACGGCGTCGAGTACCGACCTGGAAAAATAACTCTAACGGATGGATAGTCAACACGCTACTTGTTGAACGAGACCTGTTCGCAAAAGGTTGCGAGGAGTTTATAGGGTACGCAAAGGACAGGCTCTGCTTTGACGACCCCTACTGGCAACGAAGATTCACTCGCCAAGTTGTCATATTGGAAAATGAGGAACTATGAAGGATGCTATTGGAGGAATGCCATGACAACGGTCCTGTTGGACACTTTCGCGAGGACAAGACGCTGTAAAAGCTTGCAAAGTAGTACTAGATGGATAACATATAAACCAACGTGAAAACCTTAAGCAATTTTTGCGACAAATGTCAGTAACAAAAATCTCATTGGACGAGGCCATCAAGACTACTCCAACCACTCCTTGGTCCAACGGAACCGTGTGCCCACAACAGTATGGAATTTGTGATGGGACTGTCCGCTAACCTCGAGGATTACGACGCCATCCTTGTGGTGGGGGACAGATTATTAAAAATATCACACTTCATCCTGAAAGCGACCAATTTCACCGTAGAATTGAGAGCTCGGTTGTTCCTAAAACTGATCGTATAGCTACACAACATGCCATGTATCATCATCAACGACAGGGAAGGCTGCTTCACTAGCCGTTTTTGGCACACATTTATGATGCGTTACAACAGCTAGATCCAGCTATCAACGGCATGCCATTTTCAAACTGACGGGCCAACTGAGGGGGTCAATTAGATGCCCGCACAACTTCTTTGCACTTCATGCAGACCACAGGGCACCAATTGGGAAGATAAACTGCCAACCGTCAAACTCACATACAACTATTCCACTCCCACCATAATGGGATTTTTTTTTTCAAAGTTCTCTTTTTGCAATAATGGGAAAACCTTTGCTCAAAGTTCTCTTCCCGCCACACCGGCAAGATTGCAAAGCCAGAGCAATATTTCCACGGTCAACATACACCGTTGGAATTTCTCCACTGTTTGGAAGGAAACGCTGACAACTATGAAGCAAGTGGCCGACCGACATTGCAGCAATGACGTGTTCAACGCTGTCGATTGTGTCCTAATCAAATCGACAAGCATCAAACTCCAAGGATAGGACTACGTGAAGCTCAAACCCCAGTGGTTGGGACCATTTAAGATTGAGAAAATATTTACCACTGTTGTTGCTCACCTTAAGAGGCTCATGGCAAATCAAATGTAACTTGTTTCGCTTAAAACGGTGAAGCATTGACTACGCTAGGACTGGGTTGGTACAGCCATGGAGGTCCGCAGATCAGAAAAAAGTACAAGTATTCGACATGAGCGAGTAGGGCCGCAGTCATGTGACTCTCGCTAGTCGAGGCTCACCTAGCGGGCCGGCGAGCAAGGCTCGCTGGCACGCAATCCTGGAGCAAGGGTAAATCGTCCTCGTGCTCCAAAAAAGGGCCGGCTAGCCCGCGCCCTAACCTGCACACGCAAATGCAACATGGGCGACACACAAGTCTAAGACTAATCAAGGTTCCTGTCAGAAGTCCAAGTGTGACCCAGACAGATGGCTAAGGACATATATAGGTCTGTGAAGAGAAAGCTCAACAATGAGCAAGCTGTGAGTGATGGAGGAGAGGGGCCATGCCGGCAGGTTGGAGGAGACTTCTCGAGCAAGACGGAGGAGTCGCGAGCCATCACAATGCGTCGCCTCCACTCTCTACTCCAGCATGCCCTGCATACTCATGGCCATCCAGAAGGAGAAATATGCACAATGAGAGGTAACACTCCGCTTGCGTGACAGCATGGTAATCCACCTTGTCTTCCACAACAGCATGGTAATGCATAAAGAACTTTCCCAAGAGAGACATCGCACCTCCATCCCCTATTCAAGTGGACAGGGATCCGGAGCATGTGACTAGCAACATCCTTAGACATTGACGACGTGGAAAAACAATCGAGTATCTAGTCAAGTGACATGGCTACGATGGTGCGCACAGTGGTTGAGAGCCATACGACAACCTCTAGGACGTCGATCATCTGATTGATGGCTAGTATTGCCGTCACTGGCCTACATCTACTTACGTGACGGGATGTCGCGGCTAAAAGGGTGGGAGAAGTGGTACATGCCTGACATGCACGAATCCCTGAACTCTGTTAGTGGACAGTTTTTTCCTTATATTTGTGGCCCACCGTGCTTCGACCTCAGGAGTTTTACGCCAAGCGGCCAAGGGAATTTGGGCAACCTGTCCCAACCTCCGGTGTCCCATTTTAGATGGTTCTTACAACTTTGACCACTTTCCATTTCGGTTGAAAGATTTATCACAAATTGTATTAGTGTTTAAACAGTATTCAACTTCTAGGGGGCACTAGAATTTTACAAAACTATGCATCAATATTCTCGAAGCCCCTTGACTTCTTGGCGAAGGTTCTCAAAGTAGCCTCTAATAGCATGACCTTGCACGCATCGCTCGGCTCGATTGTCGAGGACCCAACATATGCCTCATTGCGATTCCTCACATTGTATATATGTGCTAAAAGCACAATTATTGCACAATGCAAACTATTTATTTGTCCCAATTCCTCCAATCCGCCACTGCTCCGCACCTCATCCTTGTGAACCACCTACGTTCCGCTTAGCGTAACATACATGCTCAAAAGAAATGTAGGAAACAAAAGAACCAGTCTGTCGTCTTTGAACGTCCAAAGCACCCTTCTGGATATCGTCCAATGGTCTTGTATGTGCATTATTCTGTTCTAGGCTACTCCTGGCATGATGAGCCAATGTCCTTGAATTTGGCGACGTGGATGAGGCAATGGAAGTGGAATGTGATGAAAAGTGTAATGTCCCTACTACAGTCACTGTATTGGACACATTTGGATCTTCATCCTCGAGTGTCGCATCATCGTCCAAGCACCACAATAAATAAACATGCATCATCCATAGTAGGAGCAATGACCCAAAGTATATGATTTTTATGGTGAAGCTCCCCACTGCCTGTAAACTATCCTTATGAAGACCTTTTAGGAACCACCATGTGATGGTGGTACTAGCCGGACAAAATGGACCACATGCATTAGCCATTCCGTGATCTCATGATGGATGGCACAAAGATGCAATGCAAGAAGGGAAGGTCATACATAAATGTACTCATGGATCTCGTGGAGCCGAAGTTGAAGAGACACACCATGGAAACCGTCTTCACCATGTGTCGTGGTGGAGCCCCCGTGAAAGCTTCATTCATTAGCCAAAATATGTCTTCTTGCGCCACAAGCTAAACTGGCCATGGAGTCATGCCATGTCAGCTCCCCAGCGCATGCTCCATGATTGGCCATGGTGTTGCAAGCATATGTATGTCCTCACCCCTCTTTCATGAAGCACTGTGGCATGAACAAGAAGTTTGTGGTCAACATATACTACACGGCGGTGCAACTCTTACCAACCCTGGATACCACGTATGCTCCACTTGGAAACAAGCACGTCCCTCTGTTTGGATGGCACCACAATCAAAGCATCATGATGGTGTTGGCCACTTCATTTGCTGGAAAATTGTTCCCAGTTCAGGTCATTTGGGCCGACATCACTGAACGTTGTCATCCTATAAATGTCCATGCAACACACAAAAGGACATAGTATGGCTGGTAATTCACATAGAGAGCTAACCATAAGAGGAACACCAAGACAACAAAGGGCTGGTTAGCTCACTTCCTTTACCTATGGTTGAAATGTAAGTGGGCTGAAGGGCATGCTATGTAAGGCAAGAAAAGTGTGCTGGTCATTCCGGATGCATGGAAGCTCCATGCATCCAGAATATTCTAGGCATGGGTGTAGCAACACCATTCTTTTTGCAAGCTTGTGTACATCCCTCATGGCTACATGAGGAAGGTACATCTGTGTGGTGTGGGGCTTCAGAAATCCCTGAAGGACATGCTCATAAATAAGACATTGTTGGCCGTCAAGTTGTGGACCTTGTAATGAATCTAGTCAAAGAAGGTGTACCTGAATGGGTGTTGTATGTGTGGTAGAGCTCAGTGATTTTCTAGATCTTGTGAAGCACGTCTAGGTGTTGGCGTGGTAGTCCAAGGTGGGATGATGAGAGTTTCATAAATGTCCAGTGTTCAATGACGTGGTCACATTCCTTTACAACCCTGTGGTAGATGGATTGGAGGAGGACGTTTCTGACATCCAGGCCTCTAATATGTGTAACTATGTAGTCCATGCATGTATTTTATCAGGATTAAGTTCTCTTATGTAAACAAGCCACAATCCACTCACCTCGCATTCACAACTTTCTTATTTAATCCTAAGCTCATCGAACATATGGTGATTGGTGCCCAAGTCCACCACATAGGTGCCACTTGCTACACGTGCAGATGGCATGACAACACAACAAGCCACTCAGAAAAGGAAAAGAAACGTCGATGAGAAGGATCATGAAGATCGTGGCCTCGATCCAAGAGGGGACATTCACATCGTTATCTGTCAATTGAGTGATCGTAAGATCCCAATGTAAACCGATTCGGCATAATCATGCACACCAATAACAGTACACTAAAGATGATAATAGGAAAATAATCATTGAGGAAATGTGGATCTTTAACTTCACCTTGTTTAGTGTTTGTTTATGACACATAAGAGGCCTACAAGAGAGCTTTACACGTCCTTATGCAAGGACTTAATGCATACAAATAGATCCACATCTGCACACACATGTATATACACATACACATACACATATACATACAAAAATACATACACATACACATACACATATACACACACACATACACATACACATACACATAAAAATACACGTACACATACACATACACATACACATACACATACACATACACATACACATACACATACACACACATACACATACACATATACATACACATACATGTACACATATACCTAGACATACACATACGCATACACATACACATACACATACACATATACTTATACATACAAAAAAACATTCACACATATTCATGCACATACACATATACGTATACAAACTCATACACATAGATGTAAGCATACATATACATATCTATATGTCGCAATGTAAAAATAGCGGCAGCCTACTATGGTAGCTCCTCGAGCCCGTCTTGGTAGTCGCAATCATTGGAAAACAATATCACCAGCATCCCTAGAATACACAAAATTTTGACCATCTCTGTAATTCCACATCAACAGTAGCAAAAAAAAAACTACTACTTTTCCAAAGTACCTAAGAGTTGGGTTGGTTTTGATCCACCCTCCTTTGACAGCCTTTCACCATTTCTCTTGAGCTGGGGATGGTTAGCCATTTTTGTGGTATCGACCACGTATTTTATTTCCCCAAACCCGGAATCAGCCACTACAAAAGCAGTAGATGGATGTCTACCATTTTTCTACTTTTGACAGTAGCAAGCGGTGATATTAGCATAACCACTAAGAGCGGCATTTACACAAGGATTGGCACTTTGCTGTCTCCACCAACAGAAATAGTGGAAACAATAAGAGGTACGCCATTTTTCCACTTCATCCAGTAGAAAGTGGTAGCATCACGAGAAGAATCAGCTCTCCATCACCATGGCAACCAACAGTCACAACGTTACCACCAACAGTAGTAGTTGTGTCTATTGCCATACTTTTCATCTTGGTTGCCTGGGGCCTTTCACAACCTAGTGACTCCTTTCCAAAAGAAGAGGAATACTGCGACATTGAAAAAGGATTTTTCGTGTTTTACAAATGTCACAAGTGCAAGTGGAGGTGGTCTGAGGACACCTGTGATGATGGCTATAACCCAAGGTTTGAGTGCAAGGCAAGCTCTAGAGGGGATCAAGGATGCAAGATTGCCATTGAAACTGCCACAAGACTCACAATGACATCCCCGTATAGCGGGATTCCATATATCTTGTCTCTATTCCAATCCTGAACCCTCTAACGTTTGTGGGCTTCCACACTAAGTGCCATCTGTTCCATCTTCATCAGATGCCATCATTCTTGTAATTAACGTGTTGTATCCATAAGCACAATCTCCAACTGCATGTACGCTACGTATACCATCCGCCATTGTTACAGGTCATGCTTCTTATGAAACTCGTGCTTCTCCATGAGTTTTCCCGTTTAGAATGTCAAATTTGTCCTAGTTGCAGTTTCTCCTAAATCATTTTGTGAGGGTAGAGAAAATAAAGTACGAAATATTCTTGAAATTCTTGTGCCACCTATTTGTGTGATGGAGCATATTGAATCATGGGCAATATAGGCCGAAGCCATGGTGCTTTAGGTGTTCCAACTCTCAAACCATCCCATAAAACCACCCACAGGCCACGGATCCCTCGTTCAGCCATGGAGTACCTGGTGTGCTGCACTTGTCCATCCCATGAACAATCCGCACTCGGCGTTCGCACGTCAGAGTAAAACATCGGCGCTCAGGTACCAATGGGACAGAGTGGACAGAGCTCTTACAAACTAGGAATTAACTATATTACTAAAGGGTCAACGACGATCAAGCCATTCGGTCCAACTTCCCATCTTCGGCCACGTGCCACCGACCTCGCTACACTCTGCCACCCTAGGAGCAAGGTGCCATTGTCATTTGCACATCGGATTTGAAATCCACCACTCTAATACCAATACATTGGAGAAAATGGAAGCCCTGGTCAACTAGGCCAAAGTACCAGGTTTTTTAAGGTTGCCAACCCTCAAGAAATTGTGTCCGACCGTCCACAAGCCAAAGACCCCCCATACCTTGGAAATCTTTGAATTCGCACAAATGAAATTCACAAATTATGTGTCCCCTGATTTTGAACACATTGTTTACTTTTTAATTATTTAGGTGTTATAAAATTCGATTTGAAATTACTCCTTAAGTGCAAGGGTAATTGTTTTCGTGATCCTTAATTTCGTTGAATGGCCTGTTCACATCGTCACTGCGGACAATGCTGACATCAATGACATCGCTGATACTAACGATGTGGATGACATCGGTGACATCAATGACTCTGCCCGTGGCGCATGTATCTCTTCCCCTGTTGCACTCACTCCCAATCGCTCGTGACCGAGCTGAACGTGCAAGTAATGTGTTGGTTTTTGCGCTCATTGTGCTCTGTTGTGTCCTCCCGGCTTGTGTAAATCGGCGTGCAGATGACTGATGACGAGACTCGACGCTGATGGAGTGTCGTCCGGTGGAGCCGACGCACGCTGAGGTCGTCTCGCAGTTCGCTGGAGCCGCCTCTCTCCGGCGACGTGTTCAGCTCCATCGGCAGGCCTCCTCGGCGGTCGCACTGCCGGTAGTCACTGCCACCGCAGTCGCTGTCTGCATGCGTCCAGCGTGTACTGTCGTGCCTGTGTCGTCATGCGCTGCCCAGGGTCCCAGTTGCATGTTGCATGGCCCTGTTTGGCAGCATAAACCATCGTGGGCACTACCGGGGTTCAGGCTGCCATAACTCCTCGCTAATATTTTTCTAGCAGATTCTGACCACACGGCTGCGTTCGCAGCGTCGGTATTATGGTATGGTCCAGTTTTCAGGCAAAACGGACGACGCCCGGGTTTTGGGCTGTCGGCTGTCTGGCAGGCCTCACCGAGAAAACCTGCCAGCCTGAAATTAGCTATTTTCTGATTGGCTGATGAACTGAGTAACAAGCTCTACAGAGCTGGGGGGGGGCGCTAGAACTTGGAGGGGTCCCCCATTGCTGTTCATTCTTCATTCCTAATCAGTTACTATCAGTTTTCAGCTGCATTCTGGCGCTAACTCTGGAGCGCGCGTTTCTGAGTAACAAACCCAGAGCTCCCAGACTTAGACTCTAGAGCAGCAGACTGAGGGGGCAGCTGACTTAAGCAACGAGCGTGGAAGCCCGCACGCTGCATCAACAACGCTGCTGCCCCAACCTACTGCATAGTTTTCCATTTTGGTATCAGAGCCAGGGCGTAGCAGCAGCAGCAGAAGACTGGCGAACAGGTGCCAGACAACGCCGGCGGACCCCCATACGCGCCAGTGCAGGGGAAATGCTGACGGATTTTTTCCGACAGCAGTGACCCTCCTGGTGGCGGCGTCAGATTTTTTCCCATGGCTACTGGGCCAGGGGAAATGCTGCCGAATTTTTTTCGGCAGCACTGACCCCCACGCGTGACGCGAGGAGGTGAGCGGCAGGCGGCGTCTGACGTCTGTGGGCGACGACGCACGCGGCAACATCACCCAGGTGCAGTGACTGGCACCACCAGCAGCAGCAGGCAGAAGCAGCAGCTCGCAGCAGCCCGCAACAGCAGCAGCTCGTAACAGCAGCAGCAGCAGCCCGTAGCAGTAGCAGCTCGCAGCAGCAGCAGCAGCAGCGTGCAGCAGCAGCAGTAGCGTGTAGCAGCAGCAGCAGCCCACAGCAGCAGCCCGCTGCAGCAGCCCGCAGCAGCAACAGGCAGCAGCCGCAGCAGGCAGCAGCCGCAGCACGCAGCAGCTGCAACAGCGTGCAGCAGCAGCAGCGGGCTGCAGCAGCTGCTGCAGCGAGCTGCAGTAGTCGCCAGCTGCAGCAGCAGCAGCTGGCAGCTGCCAACCGCGGCTGCTGCTGCCCACTGCTCGCAGCGAGCGAGCAGCGAGCAGCAGCCCGCTGCTACCAGCGAGCAGCAGCTTGCTGCTGCTAGGCGAGCAGCAGCCCGCTGCTCACAGCAGACAGCGGGCTGCTGCCCGTTATGACAAGGAAAAAAAAACAAAGAAAGGACAACAAAAAATTCCCCCACCCCTGCAGCTCGTTGCAGCAGCCTGCAGCTGCAGCGAGGAGCTGCTGCAGCACGCAGCAGCTGCAGCAGCACTCATCAGTAGAAGCAGCAGCAGCAAACAGCTGCAGCAGCAGTAGCAGCAGCAGCGGCAACAGCAGCAGCAACAGCAGCAGTAGCAGAAGCAGCAGTAGTAGCAGTAGCAGCAGCAGCAGCAGCAGTGGTTGCAGTAGCATCAGCACCAACAGCAGCAGCGGCGGCCCCAACATTCGCCGCTGTTGACGTCAGCACCCCTCTGCTGAAGTCACTACTGACGTCACTGCTGACGTCATCAACAAAAAAAGGGGAAAGAGGGTGAGAAGAGGGGGAAAAGGGGAAAGGGGAAGGCCAGAGGAGTGGGTAGACTCCCCACTCCCCCAACCTCCTGCTGAAATCAGCAACACAAAGACAACAACAAAAAAAAAAACACAGACACCAAGGCATGGCTGGTAGTCCCGGCGAGGAGGGGTCCTCCTCTGATGGGGGGACCCCTACCCCTCCTTTCTTGCAGCGATTGCTGCAGCAGCAGCAGCAGCACCCGCCGCCGCTGCAGCAACAGCAGCCGCCGCCGCCGCAGGAGCAGCAGCTGCCACCACCGCCGCAGCAGGAGCAACCGCCGCCGCCACGGCAACAGTAGCTGCCGCCACCACACCAGCAGCAGCAGCTGCTGCCATTGTAGCAGCAGCAGCCACCGCCTCTACAGTAGCAGCCACCGCCGCTGCAGCAGCAGCAGCCGCCGCCCATACAGTAGTAGCAACCGCCGCTGCAGCAGCAGCAGCCGCCGCCTCTACAGCAGCAGCCACCACCGCTACAGCAGCAGCCGCCACTGCAGCAGCAGCAGCAGCCGCCGCCCATACAGCAGCAGCCACCGCCTCTGCAGCAGCAGCAGCCGCCGCCCCTACAGCAGCAGCAGTATCCCACTGGTAACGTTGGCGGCACCCCTGACCCACTTGCTGCTCTTCAGCAGCAACTCGCCGCCTTGACACAGCAGCTTGTGGCACTACAGCCAGTCGCCTCCCAAACCGCCACCAGCGCGCTGCCATCGTTCATCCCTCCAGGGCACGCTAGTCCCGCTGTGTCCGCCGCCACGTACTACTTATCACAGTAGCAGACTCAGCGCCAACGGCAGACAGTGACCTCCGTCTTTGGCCCCACTCTGGGTGCCGGCCGTAGGCAGAAGGACTTTGAGACGCCGCCACCGCCGCTTCAGGCCGGCGAGCAGTTCCGGAGCTGAGAGCTCAGCTTCCGGATCTGGGCGCAGGGTGAGGGTCTATGGGCCTACTACACCCTCCCTTACGACTCCACCCAGGCCGTCCAGCTATATGACGCTGGTCGCGCCGTCCGCGCCCTTGTACCAGTCGTACCTCCAGCTTCCCGCCTTGCCCTGGAACCCTTCCTCGCCGACTTCACCGCTGGCGCCATCCCAGACCCGGCAGCCGCCTGGCACGTCCTCACCAGACCCCATCGCCTGTCTAGCGACGCTGAGATCAGCCGTCTGCTCCGGTAGTTCAACTCCCTATACATGGGGGAGGCCGAGACGGTCACTGCCTACTGGCAGCGAGCGGAGGACATTCTCCGTCGACTCGGCAAGTCGGCTCCACCCCCTCTGTCCGCGCTCCTCACCATCAAGCGCGGCGCCACCAGCGCATACGCGGACGTCTTCGTCCACTACCCTCAGGACGTCCTCATCACCATGGAGGCCCAGGGCACTCTCATGCCTTGGGCATACGAGCTCTTCCTCCGCATTGAGGAAGCTTGCCAGGAGTCCCAGCACCATCGCGCGGAGGCCCTTGCATCCCCTGCCGTCGCCGCCCCTGCCATTGCCTCCGTGGCCGTTGCTGTAAACCGGGCGCGGTGTGCTAGCCTCAACCGGATGGTGTAGGCACCAACCGGCGGCAACGGCGACCGAAGGGAGGCCGGTGCACACCTTCCCGGTGTTGCGGAAGCGTAGGGTCGTCTTGGGGGAGCACGGGAACACGTGTGGCACAGTGGGAGTAAACTGTACTTGTTCTTCAAGTGTCAATATACAAGACTATATGTACATGATGACACATCCTAGGCGACCCGAGGTCACCGAGCCGTGCGCGGCTCCGTATGGGCCTGGGATGAGCGTTATTGCCTTAGCATCACGTAGCTCATCTTCTCAGCTTTCCAACGCACCAAGAATCACATTATTCCGTGGAGGAACGGCCGAGATATGGCCGTTTCCGTGAACCACGGCAATCTGCCGCTGGCAGCACCACTAGCGGTGGTGACGGCCGTCCGAAGCGCCCTTGCTGGTAATAACACATCGGGGCGCCATTCCGAAGCGCCCTTGGCCCTCAATGATCCTTGACTCATTGACTAACCGGGCCCCAAGGGGCGCTTCGGCCTTGTTGGGTCTTCCGAGGGTCGAGCCTTGGTCTTTGGGGATGAATTCCCGTCACCTGTTTTCCCCTCGGCCGGTCCAACCTTTGGCCGGGCGTAACTTCCTCAATTCTTGATGGATCGACCCCGTTCTTGGGTTGATCTCGCAAGGTTTTTCCTGTAGATTCCAAATCCATGGTCAGATTATACACTCAAGGAAGCCTCAAGCCGTGATCAGTGCCGTTGGCACTGTCCGGCTTACACTACCCCCCCCTTTAGGAGCGAGCCGTCCCGGTTCGCTCTTGGTACTCCCGGAGGATGGCATTCACCCCGCCAACGTTGAAGTTGTGGGCAGGCTCCCAAGATTTGTGGGCCGCATCATAGCCCTTCCACTTGACCAGGTACTCCCATCCACAGCCACGACGACGGTGGTCAAGGATGGCCTCCACCTCAAACTCTTGCTCGCCCTCGATCACCACCGGAGGGGGAGGCTCACAACTGCGGCCAGGAAAATGCTCGGCCGGCTCATGGTAGAGCTTGAGTTTGGAGATGTGGAACACGTCGTGGACTGGCATGGAAGGCGGGAGAGCCAACCGCACCACCACGGGTGTCCGCATTTCGAGCACCTCGAACGGACCAAGCCACCGGGGTTTCAACTTGTCCGACCGGACCCCGCGAAGCTTGACATGCGCGCTGTTGAGAAGCATGCGGTCACCGACCTTGAGCGTTGTGTCTGCTCGTCGGTGGTCCGCTTGTACTTTCTGCTGCTCTTGTGCCTTCTTCAATGCATGCCGCGTCGCCGCCCAAATCTGCTTGAAGTCATGTGCGGTAGACTCCACCGCGGGCAGGTTGCTAGCGACGTGCAAGCTGAGGGGCGTGGCGGGCACTGTCCCGTTCACCACCTCAAATGGCGCCTTGCCGGTGGAGGCGGACGTGGCGGAGTTGTACGCCAGTTCAGCGACTGGCAACCGCTGGTCCCACGCCGTCTCGTCCGGATCACCCACTGTACGGAGGAGCTGCTCCAACGTCTGGTTTGTCCGCTCCGTTTGCCCGTCAGTTTGGGGATGAAAACTGGTCGACAGCTGCACCTTGCTGCCATACCGCTCCATGAGTTCTCGCCAGAACTTGCTTGTGAAACGCGGGTCACGGTCGCTCACAATGGACCGCGGCACGCCATGAAGACGCACCACGTGCTCGAGGAACAGCCGAGCCGTGCCTTCCGCGCTCACCGTATCACGTGTCGCAATGAAGTGCGACATCTTGCTGAAGCGATCTACCACCACCAACACCGCATTGTGGCCTGCCGCTGTCGTGGGCAAACCCGTGATGAAATCCATGGAGATGTCCTGCCACGGCTGCTCGGGGATGGGCAAGGGTTGGAGGAGACCCGGGGTCTTCGTCCTCCGTGCCTTGTGGCGTTGGCACGCGTCACAACTCCGGCAGAATTCAGCCACCTCCGACGACATGGTGGGCCACCAAAAGAAGCGAGCCACCGTCTTCAATGTCTTGTCAACGGAGAAGTGACCGCTTGGGCCACTGTCATGGCACTCCTCCAAAATCAGCTGCCGAAGCGCGGGCACCGCGGGAACCACCGCCTGTTGCGTGCCGCGCCGCCGCCAATACGGCGCCTCAAAGAAAAATCTCCGAGCGTCGTACTCCCCATGCGCCTCGTATCCCTCCGTGAAGAGCTTCACAAGGAAGGCATCCTCGTGGATGGTGAGAGACGCGACCCGCATCATCAGGTCCGGTCGCCGTGAGAGTGCATCGGCTGGGTTGATGCGACCCGGCCGGTATACGATTTCGTAGTCAAAGTGCGACTCGAGGTACTCCACCCAACGCGCTTGCCGCCGGCTCAGGTTCGGCTGCGTCTTGAAGTACTTCAACGCGTGGTGGTCGGTGTAGACCGTGCATTTCCGCGCCTCGAGGTAGCACTGCCAGTTTTTAAGGCTGCAACCACGGCGAGCATCTCCTTGTCATGGGTGGCATAGTTCAGCTCCGCCCCGCGCAACTTGCGCGAGTAGTAGGCGACCGGCTACGACCCGTTGCCAAAGTCCTGCAAAAGGATTCCACCAATGGCCAGGACCGATGCATCCGTCGCCATTTCAAACTCACGGCCGCTGTCGGCCAAGTGCAAGGCCGGCGCGGAGGTCAGAGCCCGTTTGAGATTCTCAAAGGCTTCTTGTTCGCTAACTCCCCAACTCCACTTGCGATCCTTGCGAGTGAGATTGGAGAGTGGCGCTGACACTCCCGCATAGCCAAGGATAAACCTGCGGTAGTAGTTGTAAAAACCAAGGAACACTTGCACATCGTGCACACTACGCAACTTCGGCCACTCTTGCACGGCCGACACTTTGCGCGGGTCCATGGCAATCTGTCCATTGCCAATTATGTGTCCAAGGAATTCAACGTTCCCCACCGCGCACTCACACTTAGAGAGTTTTGCAAAAAATTTCTCCTTCCTCAAAATCTCGAGGACCTTCTCCACATGCTCCTCATGTTCCTCCGTCGTCCTACTATACACCAAGATGTCATCGAGGTAGACCACCACGAAGTCATCCAAGTAAGGCCTGAAGATGTTGTTCATCGCTGCCATGAAGGTGGCCGGTGCATTGGTCAAACCGAAAGGCATCACGAGGAACTCGTAGTGACCATAGCGGGTGCGGAAGGCCGTCTTTTCCACATCATCTGCTGCGATGCGGATCTGGTGGTAGCCGGAACGGAGGTCAATCTTTGTGAAGAAGCAAGCCGCACGGAGCTGATCGAAGAGCTCCTCGGCTCGTGGAAGCGGGTACCGGTTCTTGATGGTCAACTCGTTCAACGCCCGGTAGTCCACGCACATGCGCATCTCCCCCGTCTTTTTCTGCACAAACAAGACAGGTGCATCGTAAGGAGACGAGGACGGGCGGATGAAGCCCTGCTCCGTCATCTCGGTCAGCTGCTTCTTGAGCTCCTGCAGCTGCGCGTCGCTCATGCGGTACGTTGTACAAACAGGCGGGCGCGCTCCAGGTTTGAGGTCGATGCGATGGTCCACGTCCTGCTTTGGTGGCAGACCCGCCGGGAGGGTGTCGGGGAACACGTCCTCGAACTCCGTACACACCTTTCGAAGCCCCTCGGGCACCGTGGCAAACTTGCCTTGGGCCCCCGGCTGCTCACGAGTCGCCCCATGCGCCACAGCAGGCGCCACATCCTCTGGTTCGTCGAAATCATCCTCCACGTCTCGCACGAACGCCAGAAAAATCTGCTCCCTTTTTCGAATCGCACGCTTGAACTGCACCAAGTTCAGCATCATAGGCGCCGATTCTTCCTCGCGAGGCACCGACTGCTGCGGTGCTTCCTCCTCGCAAGTCTCCTCCTCCGCGGCCTCTTCCTCGGACCACGTAGGCAGGGGATACTCCTTGTCTCCGAGCTTGACTGAGACGGTGCGCGCCTCCCAATTGACGACGGGGTTATACTTGTGGAGGAAGTCACGACCAAGGATCACATCGTAATCTTTCATCGGGCACATCCGGTATACGGTCGTTATGCGAAGCTTCCCCACGCGAATGGAGAGGGGACGGGCCAGGTACCCCACTTCAATCGTGCCGTCCACTTGGTTAGCGGTCCGCTTCTTGCTCGTGAGCGTAAGGCCCCACTTTCGAGCACACTCCATGCTCACAAAACTGTGGCTCGCGCCACAATCCAGCAAACTCCCCACCTTCCCCTTAACGCCTTTCACTCGCGCCTCCAAGAGAAGTGCGGGCTGCTCCTCCTCATACCCCGCGTCCCATGCCTTGACCTCGGAAACCCCCTTAATTGCCGCAAGGCGTTCGGGTGGGCGGTCAACTGGCGGTTTGGGC
>SZWC01003296.1:99575-128014 GCA_023375785.1 Penium margaritaceum | reverse complement strand
CCCTCTCAACAGGGTCACGGCATAGTCGCGGCGCGCCTCGTACCTTGAGGCATCCACGCCGATGGCGGTGAAGTACAATTCCAGTCCGAGTATCCAAGCGTGCGGAGCTGGCCCATCCTTCTTCGATGGGTCGAACGGCTCCGGCTTGGGCGGGCTTGGGACGCCCACCGCAGGTATGTTTGCGGTGGCGACTGCCACTGGTGTTGGCACTGGACGCTTCGCGAGCTCTTGATTGAGGTACGCGTTTTGCTTCTCCAACAAGTCCATCTTGGCCTGCATTTCAGCAAGCAAATTTTGTAGCGCCGCGGCTGCTGTTACTTCGCCTTGTGCGTCAAACGCCGCAGCCAACGAGGACGAGCCGGTTGAAGTCATCTTCACGTCCGGTACAACTTCTTCCTCAACGGGTCCTCCGGGTACCGCCTTGTCACCGAAGTGCGTGGTTGGCCTTGGGCACGGATCCGCCAAGGAGACGGGATGCGTGCTGGTCTACGCTGACCAGGAGAGATTGCCACGTAGGAAATTGTGCCCCTGAGCCAAGGGTGGCTCTGATACCAAGTGTAAACCGGGCGCGGTGTGCTAGCCTCAACCGGATGGTGTAAGCACCAACCGGCGGCAACGGCGACCGAAGGGAGGCCGGTGCACACCTTCCCGGTATTGCGGAAGCGTAGGGTTGTCTTGGGGGAGCACGGGAACACGTGTGGCACAGTGGGAGTAAACTGTACTTGTTCTTCAAGTGTCAATATACAAGACTATATATACATGATGACACATCCTAGGCGACCCGAGGTCACCGAGCCGTGCGCGGCTTCGTATGGGCCTGGGATGAGCGTTATTGCCTTAGCATCACGTAGCTCATCTTCTCAGCTTTCCAACGCACCAAGAATCGCATCATTCCGTGGAGGAACGGCCGAGATATGGCCGTTTCCGTGAACCACGGCAATCTGCCGCTGGCAGCACCACTAGCGGTGGTGACGGCCGTCCGAAGCGCCCTTGCTGGTAATAACACATCGGGGCGCCATTCCGAAGCGCCCTTGGCCCTCAATGATCCTTAACTCATTGACTAACCGGGCCCCAAGGGGCGCTTCGGCCTTGTTGGGTCTTCCGAGGGTCGAGCCTTGGTCTTTGGGGATGAATTCCCGTCACCTGTTTTCCCCTCGGCCGGTCCAACCTTTGGTCGGGCGTAACTTCCTCAATTCTTGATGGATCGACCCCGTTCTTGGGTCGATCTCGCACGGTTTTTCCTTTAGATTCCAAATCCACGGTCAGATTATACACTCAAGGAAGCCTCAAGCCGTGATCATTGCCGTTGGCACTGTCCGGCTTACAGTTGCCTCCCCCGTCGCAGCTACCCCATCGCCCTCAGGGAAGAAGAAGAAAAGCTGGAACAAGAAGGGCAAGGGTCCATCGCAACAGCAACAGCAACAGTCATCGACCGGTTCCAGCGGTAGTGGCTCGGTCTGCCACAACTGTGGCCAGCCTGGGCACGGGTGGCACACGTGCCCTCTCCCGACGGACGAGGCCCGCGTCATCGCCACCATGCAACGCCAGCGGGAGCGCCGCCTCGCCTCCGCCGCCGTTGCTACTGCTGGTCCTCCCACTCCGACCTCGTCCAGCAGCTCTGCCACTCTGACAGCTCCGCCTGTCCCGCAGACACCCGCGCTGCAGCAGTACTACCCGTAGCAGTACTACCCTCAGCCGTCGGCACCTCCGCTTCCATCGCCGGCGCAGCCCTCCTACTACCCGGGCTCCGGCGCCGTCACTTCGCATTCCGTCTACACTCCTGGGCCGTCACCCCGAGAGCGTCAGCTGGAGCAGTTCATCACACTCCAGCTTGGCCTCCCTCGCCCTCCTCCCCAGGGAAGTGCGAGTTGCGTCACCTCCTGCCTTCCGGCCCATCCCTGCATGACTGAGACTGAATTGCGGTCGTGTCTCGTTTCCTCGTCTGTCTCGTCGTCTCCCGTGATCTCATCCATCCCACTCCTTGACGACATTGCATGGCTTGACGACGGGCAATCTCGTTTCGCTCCTCCGTCCACCGTGTCCGCGTCCCTCGCTTGCTGCCATGTGACCGTGACTGATCTGGCGACCCCTGTCCAGGACCCTGCTGAGACCTAGATCATCGACTCTTGGGCCACGCATCACATGACGGCCTCTCGCGAGGCCTTCAGTATGCTCGGTCCCGTTGGCGATGTCTCCGGGGTCCGGACGGGCTCCGGACAGGTGTTGCCTGTCCGTGGGGTAGGCGTCGTTCGTTTCCGTGGTCCGGCCGGTGACGTCTTTTTGACCGATGTTCTCTTCGTCCCTGGTCTCGAGCTCAGCCTCCTCTCCGTGACTGCCCTTGACCGCATGAGCATGGACGTTGTGCACTCACGTGGTGTCGGCACTGTGTCGTTGCGTCCGTCGGGTCTTGTCGTACTGCACGCCACCACCTGTGGCAACTTGTGGCACGTTCCCCGCCTCTCTTCCTCCCCTCCCGTCTCCTCCCCGTCGGCTGCGACCGGTCATGTGTTCATTACCAGCACGCTTTCTCCTCAGTACACCCGTCTCTTGCACCGCCGCCTTTGCCACGTCCACTCTGCCGCAGTAGAGAGCATGCTCCGTACCCAGCCAGCCAAGGGCCTTGATCCGGAGACCTTCCCTCTCTCATGCCCCACTATGTGCATTGACTGCGCTCAGGGTAAGATGCACCGGTCCACGTACCCCCTCTCTTCCTCACGGGCGTCCGCCCCCCTTGACCTTGTCCACTCGGACGTCATGGGCCCTCTCCCCACCGAGTCCGTCGGTGAGCATGGCCGCTACGTCCTCACTCTGACGGACGACTACTCTCGCTACCGTTGGGTCTTCTGCCTTCGGCAGAAGAGCGATGTCGCCCGAACCATTCAGGACTGGCTTGTCCTCGCGGAGCGCGAGTCTGGCCGCCCCCTTCGTCGCGTTTGCTCCGATCGCGGTGGCGAGTACCTGGGTGAGGCCACGACCTTTCTCGCCTCCCGCGGTATCCACCATGAGACGTCTGCGCCCTACACACCCGCCCAGAACGATGTCTCCGAGCGGTGGAACCGTACCATGGCCGACGCCGTCCGCACCATGCGAGTCGAGTCCGGTCTCTCCGATGGCTTCTACTTTGAGGCCATGGCCTACATGACCTGGGTCTGGAACCGGGTTCCCCACGGTCCCCTTCCCCGCCAGTCCACGTCCTATCAGCACTGGTGCGGTCGGCGTGCTGACCTCCGCCCGGCTCGCGTCTGGGGCTGCGTAGCCGTTGTGTGGCTGCCCGCACCACAACAGGGTGGCAAGCTCGCCCCCCCGCGGATGCCCCTGCACCTTTCTCGGCGTGTCTCGTCAGTCCAAGGCCTGGCGCTTCTGGGACCCATCCCGACACTGCATCGTCGAGTCCCGCGATGCCCTCTTCTTCGAGGAACTGTTTCCCCGCGACCTCATCCGCTCCGGCGCGTCCGTGTCCCTCCCGTCGCGTGGGGGAGTGGTGAGTCGGTCCTCCATCCTGTCGCTTCCGGGTGACACATCACTCCGTCCCTCTGAGCCGGTACCCCCGGTCGCGGCCGCTGGCCCCTCCGATCCAACTGAACCAGTCGCGTCTACTGGCCCCTCCAGGCCGGCAGCCCCAGTCGCGTCCGCCGGCCCCTCCGGGCCGGCAATCCCAGTCGCGTCCGCTGGCCACTCCGGGCCGACAGCCCCAGTCGCGTCTGCTGGCCACTCTGAGCCAGCTGCCCCAGTGGCGTCTACTGGCCTCTCCGGGCCGGCAGCCCTAGTCGCGTCCGCTGGCCCATCTGGGCCGGCAGCCCCAGTCGCTTCCACTGGCTCATCTAGGCCGGCAGCCCCAGTCTCTTTCGATGGCCCCTCCGGGCCGATGGCTCCAGTCGCGTCCGCTCGCCCCTCCGGGCCGGCAGCCCCAGTCGCGTCCGCTGGTCCCTCCGGGCCGGTAGCCCCAGTCGCTTCCGATGGCCCTCCCGGGCCGACGGCTCCAGTCACATCCGCTCGCCCCTCCGGGCCAGCAGCCCCAGTCGCGTCCACTCGCCCCTCTAGGCCAGCAGCCCCAGTCGTGTCCGCTGGCCCCTCTGGCCCAGCAGTGCCTGTGACGTCTACTGGCTCCCCCGGACCAGTAGCACCGTCCGCCTCCGTCGGCCCGTCGGACTTAGCACCATCTTCTGCCCGATCGCGCTACACACGTGGCCCAGGCGGCAGCCTCCGACCTCGGCCGACAGTGAGCGCGCAGACCATCCCTCCCCGTTCCGTGGCGCCTCGATCCCCTGTGGCTCCATGTGTCTCCTCCACTCCCACGGTCGTGAGTGGGGACCCTGGCACAAAGGCTCTCGGCCTGACCACTTCTGCCATTATCGCAGACCTTCACCCGGGCTCTGCATTGGGGTACGCCATGCTTCATCACGAGCATCGGCATGCTGTTGTGGCTGCACTCGCACGCATCCCACCTGGGGCTCGTGATGCACATGCCCTCTCACTCCGGTCCACAGCGCGCCCAGAGGACCCTTCCACCCTTCGCGAGGCTCGAGCGTCCCCTGAGGCCGCACATTGGGATGCTGCCTATGCCGAGGAGCTCGCCGCTATCCAACAGCACCACGTGTATGACCTCGTCGACCTCCCTCCAGGTCGGAAGGCCATTGGTGCCAAGTGGGTCTTTCGGCGTAAGTGGAAACCTGACGGATCCTTGGACAAGTACAAGGCCCGTCTCACAGCAAAGGGGTTTGCTCAGGTCCCTGGGATCGATTATGACCAGATCTTCGCCCCAGTTGGCCGATTCTCCACTAGCCGGACATTGTTCAGCCTGGTTGCCCAGCACGGGTGGGAGCTGCATCAGATGGGCGTGAGCAACGCATTCCTCCATGGCTCACTGGAGGATGAGGAGCTCTACATGACGCAGCCCCCAGGCTTCGACGAAGGCACTGGGAGAGTTTGGCGGCTGCGGAAGGCCCTCTATGGCCTGAAGCAGTCGCCTCGGTGGTGGAACCAGGAGATCAGCAGTACGCTTCTCCGTGGCGGCCTCCAGCGCAGCACCGCTGACCCCGCACTGTTCATCAGCCCGCGAGGTGAGACCTTCGCCGCGGTTCTGGTCTACGTCGACGATCTCCTCATTGCGTCGCCAGACGCGACAGCCATCCAGCACGTCAAGGACCTACTGCATGCCGCCTACCAGATGAAGGATCTCGGGTCTGCCCGAGTCTTCCTGGGCATGGAGCTCGAGCATGATCGCTTTCAGGGCGTCCTGCATGTCCACCAGGCTGCCTATGTGCAGACCCTGTCCACTCGCTTCGCCGAGGACTTGCCCCTCGTGCCCAGCGCATCCTCACCCATGTCACCCGATGGCCAGGTGAAGTTGAAGAGTCATGACCCAGCTGTTGTGGGGGAGCCAGTTGATATGACCACGTATCTGCGGGTCATCGGGTCACTGATGTTCCTGGCGACGACGACGCGTCCAGACATCGCGTTCGCTGTTAACCTCCTGGCCCAGTTCTCTCAGGAGCCGCGTCACCTCCACTTTGAGGCCGCGATCTGAGTAGTGCGCTATGTCGTCTCGACCCCTTGGCAAGGCCTCATGTTCCGCCGTCAGCCGTCCGTCGTTGCAGTGGGTTACACCGACAGCGACTGGGCCGGCAGTCCAGATGGTAAGAGTCGCACTGGTTGGATCTTTCTGGTCGGGGCCACAGCTGTGTCCTGGCGCAGTGGCAAGCAGGGGTGCATTGCACGCAGCACTGCTGAGGCTGAGTATGTGGCCCTTGGCTCAGGCACGTGTGAGAGTGTGTGGTTGCGTCGTCTGTTGTCCGAGTTGCGTCAGTCTATCGCATCCATCACCTTGCATTGTGACAATGAGAGTGCCATGGCCATTGCAGACAATGACGGTGTGCATCACACTCGCACAAAACACATCAATGTTGAGTATCACTATGTGCGTTCGTTGTTGCACGACGACAGCATCAGCATCGTGTGGGTTGAGAGAGCACGGCAGTTGGCTGACTTCCAAACCAAGGCACTGAAGCAGGACTCGTTTAAGAAGGCTGTGAGTTCAGTCGGCGTGCGTCCATGACTTGCTTTCTTTGTCTTTGCCTGCACTTCTGCATGTCCTGAGGGAGTCTGTGTGTTGACCGTGTCTCTATCCGCCCATGTGCACTACGCCTGTGAGTCATGGGGGAGTGTTGGTTTTTGCGCTCATTGTGCTCTGTTGTGTCCTCTCGGCTTGTGTACATCGGCGTGCAGATGACTGACGGCGAGACTCGACGCTGATGGAGTGTCGTCCGGTGGAGCCGACGCACGCTGAGGTCGTCTCGCAGTTCGCTGGAGCCCCCTCTCTCCGGCGACGTGTTCAGCTCCATCGGCAGGCCTCCTCGGCGGTCGCNCTGCACTTCTGCATGTCCTGGGGGAGTCTGTGTGTTGACCGTGTCTCTGCCCGCCCATGTGCACTACGCCTGTGAGTCATGGGGGAGTGTTGGTTTTTGCGCTCATTGTGCTCTGTTGTGTCCTCCCGGCTTGTGTACATCGGCGTGCAGATGACTGACGGCGAGACTCGACGCTGATGGAGTGTCGTCCGGTGGAGCCGACGCACGCTGAGGTCGTCTCGCAGTTCGCTGGAGCCCCCTCTCTCCGGCGACGTGTTCAGCTCCATCGGCAGGCCTCCTCGGCGGTCGCACTGCCGGCAGTCACTGCCACCGCAGTCGCTGTCTGCATGCGTCCAGCGTGTACTGTCGTGCCTGCGTCGTCATGCGCTGCCTAGGGTCCCAGTTGCATGTTGCATGGCCCTGTTTGGCAGCATAAACCATCGTGGACACTACCTGGATTCAGGCTGCCATATCTCCTTGCTATTGTTTTTCTAGCAGATTCTGACCGCACGGCTGCGTTCGCAGCGTCGGTATTATGGTATGGTCCAGTTTTTCAGGCAAAACGGACGACGCCCGGGTTTTGGGCTGCCGGCTGTCTGGCAGGCCTCACCGAGAAAACCTGCCAGCCTGAAATTAGCTATTTTCTGATTGGCTGATGAACTGAGTAACAAACTCTACAGAGCTGGGGGGGGCTAGAACTTGGAGGGGTCCCCCATTGCTGTTCATTCTTCATTCCTAATCAGTTACTATCAGTTTTTGGCTGCTTTCTGGCGCTAACTCTGGCGCGCGCGTTTCTGAGTAACAAACCCAGAGCTCCCAGACTCAGACTCTAGAGCAGCAGACTGAGGTGGCAGCTGACTTAAGCAACGAGCGTGGAAGCCCGCACGCTGCATCAACAACGCTGCTGCCCCAACCTGCTGCATAGTTTTCCATTTTGGTATGAGAGCCAGAGCGTAACAGCAGCAGCAGAAGACTGGCGAACAGGGGCCAGACAACGCCGGCGGACCCCCATACGCACCAGTGCAGGGGAAATGCTGCCGGATTTTTTCCGACAGCATTGACCCTCCTGGTGGCGGCGTCAGACTTTTTCCCACGGCCACTGGGCCAGGGGAAATGCTGCCGAATGTTTTTCGGCAGCACTGACCCCCACGCGTGACGCGAGGAGGTGAGCGGCAGGCGGCGTCTGACGTCTGTGGGCGACGACGCACGCGGCAACGTCACCCAGGTGCAGTGACTGGCACCACAAGTAGCAGCAGGCAGAAGCAGCAGCTCGTAGCAGCCCGCAGCAACAGCAGCTCGCAGCAGCAGCAGCAGCAGCCCGCACCAGCAGCAGCTCGCAGCAGTAGCAGCAGCAGCGTGCAGCAGCAGCAGCAGCGTGCAGCAGCAACAGCAGCGTGCAGCAGCAGCAGCAGCCCGCAACAGCAGCCCGCTGCAGCAGCCCGCAGCAGCAGGCAGCAGCTGCAGTAGCGTGCAGCAGCAGCAGCGGGCTGCAGCAGCTGCTGCAGCGAGCTGTAGCAGCCGCCAGCTGCAGCAGCAGCAGCAGCAGCGAGCAGCAGCTGGCAGCTGCCAGCCGCGGCTGCTGCTGCCCGCTGCTCGCAGCGAGCGAGCAGCGAGCAGCAGCCCGCTGCTGCCAGCGAGCAGCAGCTCGTTGCTGCTAGGCGAGCAGTAGCCCGCTGCTCGCAGCAGACAGCGGGCTCCTGCCCGCTGTGACATGGAAAAAAAAACCAAAAAAAGGAAAACAAAAAATTCCCCCACCCCTGTAGCTCGCTGTAGCAGCCTGCAGCTGCAGCGAGCAGTTGCTGTAGCACGCAACAGCTGCAGTAGCACTCAGCAGCAGCAGCAAACAGCTACAGCAGCAGCAGCAGCAGCAGCAGTAGCAGCAACAGCAACAGCAGCAGCAGCAGCTGCAGCAGCAGCAGCAGCAGCAGAAGCAGCAGCAGCAGCAGTCGTGGCTGCGTGTGCAGCAGTGGCAGCAGCGGTTGCGCAATGCCGCTGCTCCTGCTGCACGCTGCGGCTGCTACTCGCTGCCGCCATCACGCGCTGCTACTGCTGCTGCTACTACTGCTGCGCTGCTGTTGCTGCAGCTGCTGTTGCTCTGCTGCTGCCGCCGCGGCTGCTGCTGCTGCTGCTGCGCTACTGTTGCTGCCGCTGCTGCTGCTCTGCTGCTGCCGCCGCTACTGCCGCTCGCTGCTGCTGCCGCGGCCGCCGCTGCGGCTGCGGGCGACGGCTACACTCGCTGCAGCCGCCACGCGCTGCTGTGGCTGCTGCTACGACACTGCTAGTGCCGTTGCTGTTGCTGCTGCTCTGCCGCTATGCTGCTGCTGGCACAGGGGCAACGCCGCTGCTGTGGTCACGCGTGATGGGTGTGGGCTGCGTTGACGGCGACCAGCTGTCTTCGACAGGCCCTAGTGGATCTGCTGCAGCGGTGACTCTCACTGCTCCTGCTCTGCTGCGTCTCTACTGTGCAGCTCAGTGAGAACTGTCTCACTGCTCTGATACCATGAGAAGATGCAAGGAAGCTTCCTAGCAACACTCCCGTTGACCAGACGTGAGCGCCTGGTCAAACGGTGACGACAGTCACAAGTCGTGCACGCAACGGCAAGGGTTTGGCTATTGGAAACAAGGCAAAGTGTCTAAATGCTTCAATAGCATTTGCAGAGAGTGATGACAAATGACAGGTCCATGGCATAAGTACCTGCCGCGGCGCATGGCGGGTGTCGCACGCGGCAATGCAAGATCTGTCCTAAAACCGGCTTAAAGCTACTGTTTTTGCCGTAACTCTGCGCACACATGTCAGAACGCTACGCCGTCTGAACCTAGACGTGCAGAATCACAAGCCGGAGGCTACGACTGGTTACATGCATGCATCCGGCATCGAACGGTGGACACACAATGCAAAACATGCAAATCGGGCCCACGGCCAGTCCACCGATAAAGTCATGCGTGCTGCAGAAAAACTGCAGGAGGTCCCGGGTAGCGTCCAGAGCTCTGGAACGGTCGTCGGTCAGCCTCAAGCTGGTATTCCACCACCGGATGACGCACCGGTACCGCCTGGGTCCGCATCAGGGATCTGCACGAGTATGGACACGGCTGAGTGGTCACAGTAAACTGTACAGGTCGACAGGAACGTCACAAATCACAACAGTGTGATGTGCGTGTGCACCTTCTCACTGATCTGTGCTATGACCTCTCGGCTCGTGTACATGCTCGTGCAAACGACTGACTCGACGGACGTTGACGACGACGGGCGCTGAGCGATGGATGGGACGTCGCACCCTTTTGAGAGACGTGGTTTCCGTCTCCTTGTGTGGAGTCTCCCACTTGGTAGCAGTGTGCGGCCAACTCCATTGGTACTAGCCACCGTCACTCATGTCACGATAGTCATAGGCGGCTGTTCTGAGTAGCATAGAGTCTGCCTAGGTTCAGACAACCATAACTCCTCTATTTGACTTGTTTGGCTGATTCTGACTGCATGACTGCGTTTGTTGCATGCATAGCTTGATATGGTCTAGTTTTCAAGGAAAAAGGATAGCACCCAGGTTTGGGGTTGTCGGTCCTCTGGCAAGGCTCACCGAGAAAACCCAATCAGCAAGAGAATAGTGCATTTTCCTCACTGGCTGATAAACTGACGAAGAAGCCTCACAGAGATGAGGGCCTATATTATTGTGGGAGAGGTCTCACACCACATCTGACCAACAAGCCTCACACCATATCTCATTGATGTTGTCAACTCAGTCGCTACTCACTTCTAACTATAGTTATGGCGCTTACTTTCAAGTGGAAGTCCTCCCTCTCACAATTGAGCAGCCAACACTGATCACTCGCTAAGTCTGGGCGTAGCAGGCCACACACTTCAGTCCAAGTGTGTGAGGTGGCACCAGACAGGCGCAATATCAATTCTACCTTGGTTGGTTGTGCACGATAGCAGAGGACTCCCCACAATGTGAAGAGTTTGTACCGCACTCTTCTCAACCTTTAAGTGTCGCGCACGCAGTTCCCAGCATCATCTGATGTAGAGAACATGTCAAGTGATCATGGGGACATCAACCCAAGTGCTTGTGGCCAGGTACATGAGGGATCCAAGGGTAATCGATGACATCCGAGGCTTGGGGAGCTCGTAATGTGTGACGAGCTCCCCCGGCTCTGACACATCAACCTCTCACGCTCGTGAGTGATAGGAGTGGAAGCACTCAGCACTGCCTCAAGGAGCCGTGCAAACCACCTCCCATTGCTACGCACACATGTAGCCTAGTGGACATCATATAGTGAGCCTGATTTGCTCAGGCTCCATGCCTAGAGATCCTCCATCTTGTACGTCAACAACAACTTCTTCACCCCTCTCCGCAGCCTTGTTGCTGGGCGACGCAAAGAACATCTTGATGACATGGAGTAAGATAACGATGAGAGGAGATCACAAAGTGCATAGGAAGAGTGCATGGCTAAGAGGACAGTACCCCCTGCTTCTGAAGAGCGGCGATGATCTCCAGGTTCCGTCAACATAGTGACTCCTTCTCGCCATGTAGGGCCTTTTTGAGCCACCCGACCCAATGTGTGCCACCGAGCGATGTTGGGGTTGGACCATATTTATGTTTTTTGTCCAAATTCTTCTTGTGTGTGAAACCTGCATCCAACTGCTCAAGCTACAATCCATGAGGAGCGACAGGTCTAAGGATCCCACGTACAGAAGTGTTGTGGCCTACTGGCACAAAGGATTCATAAAATACAAAGCCAATAACTTGGGAGAAAATATGATTCGTGAGGCGTGCATGGCATTAGTTTAAGTGAGCCATCAAGTTTCAGTTTCCACCGACACACATAGTAGCGTGTACATACAGCTTTCAAAGACAGAGGCGAGGAAACTAGTGAGGAGTCCATGATGGGCTCGGGCGATGCCTTCGTGGACTCAGACAACGCTGTAGGAGACGCAGACGACAACTAATGCACAGACTCAAATGGAGCGACAAGGGAGACAAATGGACAGTGCACAAGGCAGAATGTTTTTACTCCAAGGCTGAGAGAGGTGGATGACATCCCCTACATGAAAGAACAGGACAGGGGAAGGTTTTTTTTTTTGGTCTAAATTGTTTGCAAAGCATTCTAGAAAAACAAAATGAAAGAGCAGGACAGAGGAGGAGGCCAGGGGGAGGCTGTGGAGGTAGCAAAAGAAAGTCTCCAAGGACAGAACATCACACGGCTCGACGAAAAACCGGAGCTCTAGATCCCAGAATTGCCATGTCCTGGATATGGTAGATACGCCAAGAAAGCACCAAAGAAGAGTTCAAGGGCAGATTTTCCCATTGACCTGGTATTGAGGGAGCCTGTCCAATGCTATGTTTCCCTATGCACAGGTGAGACTCCCGAGTGAGGTGGAGGTCCACCAGAAGCCCATGCCAATGTTAAAAAAAAGTGAAAAAGGTTGAAAGAAAGTTTAGTTTCTCTGTAAGAGAAGTTTTGCCTTTGGCTATTTCAAACCAACACAAAATCTGCTGGGGCAGAAAAACAAAAATAAAAATTAGTCATTTCCCTTAGGAGTGCTCTTCAAGTACTCACTTGCCCTCTTCTTGTCGTGCGTCGTTTAAACTTCAATGTTTGAACTTCATCTGTTCAATGGTGGCTGCCTGGGTGCCGGTGCACACAATAAAACTCATGGTATGTTTCTCGTGACTTGTGATCTGGGATTTTATCTGTTTTGGCCCTTATTCAAAATTTTTCAAATCCTCCATGGTTGACTCTGTGAGCTACATGTTGTCAATCACAAATCTCCAGTCACAACTGCCAGGACTCCGGCTCCTACTCTCAGCCACGGCTCAGCGCATTGACATCGTATTGTGCTTCCATTCCATGGGTCAAGAGGAGTACAATGACATTGTTACATCCCTCACGTGCACGATTCCCTAAACTCCACGATTGGATATTTTTGTCCTTACATTTTGGGCCCACTGCACATCGACCTCGGGATTTTTACACCAACCGGCACCGAGGGCATTTTGGCCACCAGTCCCGACCTCCGATGTTCCATTCGAGAAGGTTCTGACAACTTTGACAGCTTTCTAGACTGGTCAACAGAATTATTGCAAACGTTATTGATGTTTTGATACTGTTCAAGCAACTGCTCGACGGCGTTGGACTCTTGTAAATCTGCGCCACAATATTCTTGAAACCCCCCAACATCTAAATGGGGCTTCTTGAAGCAACCACTCATGGCGCGACCTAGCACACAACATTCAGTTCTAGCGCCGAGGACCCAACATATGCCTCATTGTGATTCTCTTTAGTGTATATATGTGCTCGAATTGCTCAACACTTGTAATCGGAGTACACTTACTACACAATAGAAATTCTCCATTTTTCCCAATTCCTCATATCGTCTATTGCTCCACACCTTACCCCTATGAACCACCTATGTTTTGCTGGGTGTAACACTTGGTATCAGAGCACAACAATGTTGTAGGAAAAGCCGACACATTTAATTACCATATGAAAACCTCGCACGAGACTTCAATGTATCTCCACCATTTGGAAGGCCCCAGACCTCACGATGACAACAGTACACAGAGCTTGTGCACACGAAAACAAGAAGCAACAACCAGCGAAGACTTTGACGAGGGAGGATCAGCAACATGCAAACAACGATGCTCTTCAGACAAACCAGGTAACAGCGGTTGCTTTTGTGGTAAATGGCACAGTAGCGACAAACATGACGACCAACCCTGTGATGGATCCCTCAGGCTCGACAAATCCTTCGCCCGCGCCGTTGCTCGCTGGGGATGGCATTTGGTACAATGGGAGGCATCGCAAACAAGCTTGCACCAATAAAGCTTTGTACCAGAAGTTGTGGTGACTCAAGAGCCTTAACACCCATCTACTCCAATGACTCGTCGCTGTGATATAAGAGCTTTGGAATTCCCGTTTTCATGAAGCAGTGCTCACCAGGAGGAATATCCAACTCTCAAATGAAGCCTAGATTCGATCAGAACTCACTAATTCATTCAATCCTGTAAAATCGAAAGGACCGACGGTCAAGTTATGGCTGACAAGTTTGAACTTCACCACTGCTACAGTCAACATGAAGAAGAAAAAGAAGGTTGACCTCGCTTCTGCGTGGTTAGGCTTTAAGTTGGTTGTCAAATCTTAAGATTATCCAAGGACAGCAGAAGACCGGCGGAGCTGGACCAACGGTTCACACGACCGCTCTTACATTGTCGATAGCATGCGTTCTACCTCTCGATAAATCTGATGGGGCATGACTCTCCCATGCCACTGGAGACCAAGAAGGACTTTGTGCTTGCTACACAAAGGAAATATGAACGAGAAGGCTGCCCAACCGTACATGCTTCATCACCTGTGTCAGCTTTCCACTATGGTAGAGTACACGCGGCGATTTCACAAAATCATCACCGACAACGACCTTGCCCCTGATGAAATATGTTTCTACTATAACAATTTCTTTAAGCGACATAATCTGTGCAAAGTCGCCATTTTTGGCATCCAAGATGACCTTCTGCAAATGAAACAACAACATACCTCGTCGATAGCAACGATTACAATGCATGGATGAAATAATCCAAGGGCTTGTGACCCCAAGACCATAATTCTTATCGTGTTGGTGGGAAGTCGTAATTGGTAGAAACCTAATCCTCGATGGGGATTGATGCCATCGATCTACGCATTCAACAAATATGCCCAACATGCAAGAAGCCAGGGAACAATAGGCCTAAAAGCAGGGAAAGCCACAGAGAAACATGAGGAGTCAGAAAACAAAAAGGGCAAAGTGGACGGCGATGCTCCTCTCAGGTTGGAATAATCTATGCGACCGATCGCCCATATGAGAGGCTCACATCAACACAAATGAGGGTAGCAGAGAGTGCAAAGTACTATGAGGGATACGCGGATGATCAACCAATGATACAGCTACAAGTACAACCAAGGGGTTGTAATATTCGCAAAACGGTACAGGCACTACTAGACAGAGGAGCTTCTACAGTTTCATAAATAATGACATGGTTTAGAAGCTGGGTTTGCAAATCGAATTAGGGGTGTTCGAAGGTTAAACCATCGACAAAGGAATGCAAGTCCATCGACTTTATGAGCCACTCCTAGTGCAAATCAGAGATGTGCACGATGTACGATCTGGAGTATTAGCCAAATGAGTAACCAAAAATTCAACCTTCGATGAGGTTCCCTGAAAAGGTACAGTCCACAAATGGACTGGAGTAATCGATCAGTCTACATCAACATTAATGGCTGAACAGAGCATCTGCTTATGGTTGAGCGACCAACGACATAGTGGTGGTTACAAGAAGCAGCAGAGATGGAAGCAGCATATAAGTTGTAACAATCGTGAAATGCCAACCGATATCTCTGGACGTGGCCAAGGGATATCTGCAATGCAAAGCTCAAGCGTGGCTACTCCACATGCAGGTATGGGCAAGGGAAAAAGTCAGAGCAGCCAAGGCAACTACATCAACCTATGTATCCAAGAAGTTTATAACCGTTTTGGATGTTTGTTATATAATCATGTTGGCATTTGTACCAATCGTCGCGGAGTTTGAAGGTGGGTTTTCCCGGTGAACTTCCCCGAGAATTACCTCCGCAATATAATGTTGACCACCAAATAGACCTGAAGACGGGCAGCAGATTGATGGTAGAAGGGACCTGTCAAATGAGCGACCATGAGCCAATCGAAATCAAGAACCAGCTCGATTAGGGGTTCATCAGACCCTCCATGTCACCCTACTAGTCACTTGTACTTTTTTCCAAAAATAAAACTGGGAAGATGCGGATGCGCATAGATTGCCAAACATTTAACAACATCACCATGAAGAACCACTACCCTCTTCCACGAGAAGACAAATATTTTGACCAATTCTGTGGAACTTCGATTCTCACCAAAATGATCCAACACATTGGTTACCATCAAATCGCGTACCTGATAAGGACATCACAAACAGCATTATGTGGAAAATATGGGCACTTTGAGTTCATAGTCATGCTGTTTAGACGCACAAACACCCCAGAAATATTCATGGCGATGATGAACAAGATTCTCTGCCCATGCCTTGATGAATTTGTTGTCGTGTATCTCAGACACATCCTGGTACAATTGTGCACTCCCAAAGAGCACAAAGGACATCTCTAAAAGGTTCCTGAGCTTTTGAAAAAATAGAACTTGTATGAAAATCTCTCAAACTACGAATTTGGTTACCATTCGATCGAGTTTTTGGGCCACACCATCAGTGAGGGACAGATCACCATGGATGCCGAAAAGGTAAATGCAGTCGCTGATTGGCGAAAGCTCAAATATATTCAGGAAGTCCAAGTACTCTTGGCTTCTACAACTGCTATCATTGATTCATGTTGGACTACGCTCAAGTGTCTGTGCCTCTCTCCGATGTCACTCATAAAACCACTGAATGGAATTAGGAAGATAGCAAACAATAACCATTCAAGTCCTTGAGAAACGCTATGACCTTGGTGCCAGCCTTGCAATTAATAGATCGTAAGGTGGACTACATCATGGCTACTGACGCACCTGAACGAGAAATTGGAGCCATTCTCCTCCATGATAACTATGGTTGGAAACAACAGATAGCGTACATGTCTCGAAAGTTGCACAAACCACAGCTCAACCAGGCGGTGCACGACAATGAAATCCTTGCAATTGTGCACGCGTTCAAAACATGGCAGTGCTACTCGGAATGCCGGTGATGCATCGTATGAACTGACCACACACTGAAATATGTAGAGATTCAACCCAATCTGAACCATCAGTAACATCGATGGATGGATTTTCTTCAGTCCAACTTTGAGTACGACATCGAGTACCGACCTGGAAAAATATATCTAACGGACGCTCCAAGTCCACAACCAGATGTGATGGCCAAGATCAACACGCTACTTGTTGAAAGAATCCTGTACCTCACAAGACTGTTCGCAAAAGGTTACGAGGAGTTTGTAGGGTACGGAAAAGACAGGCTCTGCTTTGACGGCCCCTAGTGGCAACGAATATTCACTCGCCAAGTTGTCAGATTGGCAAATGAGGAACTACGAAGGATGCTATTGGAGGAATGCCATGAGAACGGTCATGTTGGACACTTTGGTGAGGACAAGACACTATAAAAGCTTGCGAAGTAGTATTAGAAGGACAACATGTAAACCGACGTGAAAACCTTAAGCAATTTTTGCGACAACTGTCAGTGACAAAAATCTCATTACACGAGGCCATCAAGACTACTCCAACCACTCATTGGTCCAACGGAACCATGTGTCCACAACAGTATGGACTTTGTGATGGGACTGCCCGCTATCCTTGAGGATTACGACACCATCCTTGTGGTGGGGGTCAGATTATTAAAATTATTGCACTTCATCCTGAAAGCGACCAATTTCACCGTAGAATGGAGAGCACGGTTGTTCCCAAAACTGATCGTATGGCTACACAACGTGCAATGTATCATCATCAACGACAGGGAAGGCTGCTTCACTATCCGTTTTTGGCACAAATTTATGATGCGTTACAACAGCTAGATCCAGCTATCAATGGCATGCCATTCTCAAATTGACGGGCAAACTGAGGGGATCAATTAGACACTCGCACAACTTCTTCGCACTTCATGCGGACCACAGGGCACCAATTGGGAAGATAAATTTCCAACCGCCAAACTCACAAAAAACTCTTCCACTCCGACCATAATGGGAAAATTCATGTTCAAAGTTCTCTTTTTGCAATAATGGGAAAACTTTTGTTCGAAGTTTTCACGCCACATCGGCAAGACTGCAAAGCCAGAGCAATATTTCCACGGTCAACATCCACCGTTGGAATTTCCCCACTGTTTGGGAGGAAACGCTGACAACTATGAAGTAAGCAGCCGACCGACATTGCAGCAATGACGTGTTCAACGCTGGAAATCGTGTCCTAATCACATTCACAAGCATCAAACTCCAAGGATAGGACTACGTGAAGCTCAAACCCCAGTGGTTGGGACCATTTAAGATTGAGCAAATATTTACGACTGTTGTTGCTCACCTTAAGAGGCTCATGGCAAATCAAATGTAGCTTTTTCCGCTTAAAATGGTGAAGCATTGACTACGCTAGGACTGGGTTGGTAAAGCCATGGAGGTCCGCAGATCAGAAAAAAGTACAAGTATTCGACATGAGCGAGTAGGGCCTCAGTCATGTGAGCCTCGCTACTCGAGGCTCACCTAGCGGGCCGGCGAGCAAGGCTCGCTGGAACGCAATCCTGGAGCAAGGGTAAATCATCCTCGTGCTCCGAAAAAGGGCCGGCTAGCCCGCGCCCTAACCTGCACACGCAAATGCAACATGGGTCACACACAAGTCTAAGACTAATCAAGGTTCCTGTCAGAAGTCCAAGTGTGATCCAGACAGATGGCTAAGGACAGATATAGGTCTGTGAAGACAAAGCTCAGCAATGAGCAAGCTGTGAGTGATGGAGGAGAGGGGCCATGCCGGCAGGGTGGAGGAGACTTCTCGTGCAGGACGGAGGAGTCGCGAGCCATCACAGTGCATCGCCTCCACTCTCTGCTCCAGCATGCCCTGCATACTCATGGCCATCCAGAAGGAGAAATATGCACAATGAGAGGTAACACTCCGCTTGCATGACAGCATGGTAATCCACCTTGTCTTCCACACCAGCATGGTAATGCATAAAGAACTTTCCCAAGAGAGACATCGCACCTCCATCCCCTATTCAAGTGGACAAGGATCCGGGACACGTGACTAGCAACATCCTTAGACATTGAGGACGTGGCGAAATAATCGAGTATCTAGTCAAGTGACATGGCTACGATGGTGCGCACAGTAGTTGGGAGCCATACGACAACCTCTAGGACGTCGATCATCTGATTGATGGCTACTATTGTCGTCACTGGCCTACATCTACTTACGAGACGGGATGTCATGGCTAAAAGGGTGGGAGAAGTGGTACATGCCTGACATGCACGAATCCCTTAACTCCTTTAGTGGACAGTTTTGTCCTTATATTTGTGGCCCACCGTGCTTCGACCTCAGGAGTTTTACGCCAAGCGGCCAAGGGAATTTGGGCAACCTGTCCCAACCTCCGGTGTTCCATTTTAGATGGTTCTTACAACTTTGACCACTTTCCATTTTGGTTGAAAGATTGTATTAGTGTTTAAACAAATTGTATTAGTGTTTAAACAGTATTCAACTTCTAGGGGGCACTAGAATTTTACAAAACTATGCATCAATATTCTCGAAGCCCCTTGACTTCTCGGCGAAGGTTCTCAAAGTAGCCTCTAATAGCATGACCTTGCACGCATCGCTCGGCTTGATTGTCGAGGACCCAACATATGCCTCATTGCGATTCCTGACATTGTATATATGTGCTAAAAGTACACTTATTGCATAATACAAACTATTTATTTGTCCCAATTCCTCCAATCCGCCACTGCTCCGCACCTCATCCTTGTGAACCACCTACGTTCCGCTAAGCGTAACATACATGCTTGAAAGAAATATAGGAAACAAAAGAACCAGTCTGTCATCTTTGAACGTCCCAAGCACCCTTCAGGATAACGTCCAATGGTCTTGTATGTGCATTATTTTTCTCTTCTAGGCTGCTCCTGGCATGGATGAGCCAATGTCCTTGAATTTGGCGATGTGGATGGGGAAATGGAAGTGGAATGTGATGAAAAGTGTAATGTCCCTACTACACTCACTGTATTGGACACATTTGGATCTTCATCCTCGAGTGTCGCATCATCGTCCAAGCACCACAATAAAGAAACATGCATCATCCATGGTAGGAGCACTGACCCAAAGTATATGCATTTCATGGTGAAGCTCTCCACTGCCTGTAAACTATCCTTATGAAGACATTTTAGGAACCACCATGTGATGGTGGTTACTAGCCGGACAGAATATACCACATGCATTAGGCATTTCGTGATCTCATGATGCATGGCACAAAGATGCAATGCAAGAAGGGAAGGTCATACATAAACTTACTCATGGATCTCGTGGAGCCGAAGTTGAAGGGCCACACCATGGACACCGTCTTCACCATATGTCATGGTGGAGCCCCCATGAAAGCTTCAATCACTAACCAAAATATGTCTTATTGTGCCACCAGCTAATCTGGCCATGGCGTCATGCCATGTCAGCTCCCCGGCGCATGCTCCATGATTGGCCTTTGTGTTGCAAGCAAATGTATATCTTCACGCCTCTTTCATGAAGTACTCTGGAATGAACAAGAAGTTTGTGGTCAACATATACTACATGGCGGTGAAACTCTTACCAACCCTGGATACCACGTATGCTCCACTCGGAAACAAGCACGCCCCTCTGTTTGGATGGCACCACTATCAAAGCATCATGATGGTTTTGGCCACTTCATTTGCTGGAGATATGTTGCCAGTTCAGGTCATCTGGGCCGACATCACTGAATGTTGTCATCCTATACATGTTCATGCAACACACAAAAGGACAAAGTATGGCTGGTACTTCACATAGAGAGCTAACCATTGGGGGAACACCAAGACAACAAACGGCTGGTTAGCTCACTTCCTTGACCTATGGTTGAAATGTAATTAGGCTAACGAGCATGTTATGTATGGCAAGAAAAGTGTGCTGGTCATTCCGGATGCATGGAAGCTCCATGCATCTAGAATATTCTAGGCATGGGTGTAGCAACACCATTCTTTTTGCAAGCTTGTTTACATCCCTGATGGCTACATGAGGAAGGTACATTTGTGTGGTGTGGGGCTTCAGAAATCCCTGAAGGACAAGCTCAAAGAGGGGTACTCCCTCATAACTAAGACATTGTTGGCCGTCAAGTTGTGGACCTTGTAATGAATCTAGTCAAAGAATGTGTACCTGAATAGGTGTTGTATGTGTGGTATAGCTCAGTAATTGTCTAGATCTTGTGAAGCACGTCTAGGTGTTGGCGTGGTAGTCCAAGGTGGGATGATGAGAGTTTCATAAATGTCCAGTCAATGACATGGTCACATTTTTTGGTTTTTAAGATGGTCCAGGCAGAAAATCCCTCCCACCGGGCTCCCTTCCGGAAGCTGCTACCTTGGTGACTGTTTGATCCGCTCAGCTTGGGTCCGATTCGGCGTCGGCGTGTTCGGCGGCCGAGGTTCCATCCTAGATGGGTTTGCCCCAGTCACGTCATTCGGCTCTTGCCGGCCTCTTCACCTCGCGTCACGAGCCATTGGCCATGGTTCCAAGGTCAATGGGGGGAGCCCCCTGACAATGGGGGACTCCGGTGCACCGACATGGTCACATTCCTTTACAACCCTGTGGTAGATGGCTTTGAGGGGGACTTTTCTGACATCCAGGCCTCTAGTATATATAACTATGTACTCCATGCATGTATTTTATTATGATTGAGTTCTCTTATGTCAACAAGCCACAATCCACTCACCTCGCATTCACAACTTTCTTATTTAATCCTAAGCTCATCGAACATATGGTGATTGGTGCCCGAGTCCACCACATAGGTGCCACTTGCCACACGCGCAGATGGCATGACAAAACAACAAGCCACTCATAAAAGGAAAAGAAACGTCTGTGGGAAGGATCATGAAGATCGTGGCCTCGATCTCAGAGGGGACATTCAGATCGTTATCTGTCAATTGAGTGATCATAAGATCCCAATGTAAACCGATTCGGCATAGTCATGCACACCAATAACAGTGCCCTAACGATGATAATAGGAAATAATCATTGAGGAAATGTGGATCTTTTACTTCAACTTGTTTAGTGTTTGTTTATGACACATAAGAGGCCTGCGAGAGAGCCTTGCGCGTCTTTATGCAAGGAGTTAATGCATACAAATAGATCCACATCCGCATACACATGTATATACACATACACATACACATACACATATACATACAAAAATGCATACACACACATACAAATACACATAAATATACACATACACATACACATACACATACACATACACATAAATATACATGTACACATACACATACACATACACATACACATACACATACATATACACATACACACACATAGATATATATATACACATACATATACACATATAGCTACACATACACATACACATTCACATATACCTACACATACACATACACATACACATACACATACACATACACATACACATACACATACACGTACACATACACATGCACGTAGACTTATACATAAAAAAACATACACACATATTCATGCACATACACATATACGTATACAAACGCATACACATGCACTTGCACTTGCACATACACATAGATGTAAGCATACATATACATATCTATATGTCGCAGTGGAAAAGTAGCGACAGCCTACTATGGTAGCTCCTAGAGCCAGTCTTGGTAGTCGCAATCATTGGCAAAAATATCTCCAGCATCCCTAGAAAGGACAAAATGTTGACCATCTCTGTAATTCCACATCAACAGTAGCAAAAAAAATACTACTTTTCCAAAGTACCTAAGAGTTGGGTTGGTTTTGATCCACCCTCCTTTGACAGCCTTTCACCATTTCTCTTGAGCTGGGGATGGTTAGCCATTTTTGTGGTATGCACAACGTATTTTATTTCCCCAAACCCGGATTCAACAACTAAAAAAGTAGTAGATAGATGTCTGCCATTTTTCTACCTTTGACAGTACCAAGCGGTGATATTAGCAGAACCACTAAGAGCGACAGTTACACCAGGATTGGCACTTTGCTGTCTCCACCAACAGAAACAGTGGAAACAATAAGAGGTACGCCATTTTTCCACTTCATCCAATAGAAAGTGGTAGCATCATGAGAAGAATCAGCTCTCCATCACCAGGGCAACCAACAGTCACAACGTTGCCACCAGCAGTAGTAGCTGTGTCTATTGCCATACTTTTCATCTTGGTTGCCTGGGGCTTTTCACAACCTAGTGACTCCTTTCCAGAAGAGGAAGAATACTGCAACATTGAAAAAGTGCAAGTGGCGGTGGTCTGAGGACACCTGTGGTGATGGCTATAACCCAAGGTTTGAGTGCAAGGCAAGCTCTAGAGGGGTTCAAGGATGCAAGATTGCCATGGAAACTACCACAAAACTCACAGTGACATCCCCGTATAGCGGGATTCCATCTATCTTGTCTCTATTCCGAACCTGAACCCTCTGACGTTTGTGGGCTTCCACACTAAGTTCCATCTGTCCCATCTTCATCAGATGCCATCATTCTTGTAATTAACGTGTTGTGTCCACAAGCACAATCTCCAACTGCATGCACACTACGTATACCATCCGCCATTGTTAAGGGTCATGCTTCTTATGCAGCTCGTGCTTCTCCATGCGTTTACCCGTTTAGAATGTCAAATTTGTCCTGCTTGTACTTTCTCCTAAATCATTTTGTGAGGGTAGAAAAAATAAAGTACGAAATATTCTTGAATTTTTTGTGCCATTTTTTTGTGTGATAGAGCATATTGAATCATGCGCAATATAGGCCAAAGCCATGGTGCTTTAGGTGTTCCAACTCTCAAACCATCCCATACAACCACCCACAGGCCACGGATCCCTCGTTCAGCCATGCAGCACCTCGTGTGTTGCACTTGCCCATCCCATGAACAATCCGCACTCGGCGTTCGCACGTCAGAGTAAAACATCGGCACTCAGGTACCAATGGGACAGAGTGGACAGAGCTCTTACAAACTAGGAATGAACCGTATTACTAAAGGGTCAACGACCCTCAAGCCATTCGGTCCCACTTCCCATCTTGAGCCACGTGCCACCGACCTCGCTACACTCCGCCACCCAAGTGGCAAGGTGCCCTTGTCATCTGCACATCGGATTTGAAATCCACAACTCTAATACCAATACATTGGAGTAGATGGAAGCCCTGGCCAACTAGGCGAAAGTACCAGGTTTCTTAAGGTTGCCAACCCTCAAGAAATTGTGTCCGACCGTCCACAAGCCAAAGACCCCCCATACCTTGGAGATCTTTGAATTCGCAAAAATGAAATTCACAAATTATGTGTCCCCTGATTTTTGAACACATTGTTTACTTTTAAATTATGTAGGTGTTCTTAAATGATCAAATTCGGGTTGAACCTACTCCTTAGGTGCAAGGGTAATTTTTTTCGTGATCCTTCATTTCGTCGAATCGCCTGTTCACATCGTCACTGCGGACAATGCTGACATCACTGACGTTGGTGACACTACCGATGTGGATGACATCGGTGACATCAATGACTCTGCCCGTGGCAGCGCATGTATCTCTTGCCCTATTGCACTCACTCCCAACCCCTCGTGACCGAGCTGAACGTGCAAGGAATGTGCATGCATACACACACATGCACAAAAAAGACTTTGCTAGGTTAACGATGAGGTGGACCGCTTCAACTGGGTACCATAGAAAATCAAATTTTGACCACTTTGAGCTTGTACATATCTTTCTACAATTGTTTGAGTGCTCCTTTACATTCGTGGAACAAAAGAGTGGTCCGATTTCGACCATCCCAAGAAAATTGAACTCAAAATCAAAGAACACAAGGGTATCACGGAGTGATGACATGCTCCTTGCCACCGCTCCTCCTCCTCCCTCCTCTCTCTCTCTCTCTCTCTCTCTCTCTATCTCTCTCTCTCTCTCTCTCTCTCTCTCTCTCCCCCCCCCCCTCTTTCACACACTATTTACCTTGCTCCCTCTCTTTCTCTTGCTTTCTCCCTCCCTTCGTGCTTTCTCTCTCTAAATGGTGAGGAGAGAAGAGTGAACTCAAGGGCTCGAGGTCACAAGCATTGACCCTCAAGCCGACATGGCCTTGTGGAGCCGATCAAGTGACCCTTGCTCAATTCACAACCAGGTATGTGGCGGACCATCACCTCGCTAGTCACTGACTGTGTCGCCCAACAATAGACTAGTTAGACAAGATATTGGCCACCACTAAGCTACATCGTATAAGGAATAAAGACCATGAATCTCCTCCTTCAAGTTGGAGCGTCCACGCGACAATCATGTTGAACTTCCATGACCTCATACGATTGTCACTCCATGAATACTACCTGATGGCAATGTCTTTCACCAGTTCCATGTTTAGGTGGTGCTTCATGCAACAAGCCAGTTCTAGCCTGCTCTAATACTCATTGATCACTCAAGTGGTGAAAGAAGCTTTTGGTTCCCATGAGTTGTGCTCAAGTCCACAAGTGGTCCTTTATTATTCGTGTAACTCTATGATATAGATAAATATCGATGATTAAACTCTACTTAGAGTGAATCTTTATATATTGTTGGAAGACTTGAATGGAATGAGATAACCCATGGTTGCATCCGTAGTTTTTTTTGGAAGACGATCCACAAGTAGGAAGTTCTACAGAGCACTTGAGGCTTCCATGTTGAGGTCTTGGATTACTGACGCCTATCATCGGCCTTACATCAACAATTGTCCAGTCGTCCTTACCTACCAACAATCGTTTGGACCATTGCAATGCCACATATGTACCAATGATGGCTACTACCCTTGGCGTACAGTTATACTTGGCATTATCGTCATTTTAACAACCACTAAAAACATCCATAACGGAGAGCTTTGCTGCATTCTTTAGCAAGGTCTCATATGAAAAACATGTAGAGAATGTCCAATAATCTTTTTCCAAGATAGAGCCAGTCGCACTAGAGGTTCTTGCATTTAAAAATCTGCAAAAGATCCCCGTTGTTATTCCTCAATGTTTTCTTTCATTTATCGTTCCTATTTCTTCAGTGAACAAATTTGTGATTTTGGATTTAGCTCCATTTGTTCTCGCGTCAACCTGCATCCATAGTGTACGCTCTTAGTGTTGGAGTAAGCATAAAACCTCATACAAACTCTCTACAATGCGGACCATCACTGGCGATGGAATATCTCATAAGCCAGCCACGGAGCCAACAGGTCCACGTGAGAAAAACTCTATGTTTTCATAGACTACGGAAGCACCACCTTATATTCCATTGGCCCCACTCATGGAGTGATATGGAATGGCCCACCTTAGAAGATGTTCTTGTGCCCCAATAGTATTCATTTCAAGGTTTTTGGTCTTGAGCGAGACCTTGTTAGCATAGTAAAAGAATAAGTATCTTCAACCTTTATTGTTGCATGCCTTTCCTCACTGTTAAGGCACTTGAAGGTGATCCTTTTCCTCCTATAACAATTAGTTTGTGCTCTTACTGAAGGCATAAGCAAAGGAAACCTAAACCTTTTCACTCTCCTTCTTTACTCGTGAAGATTTCATTAGTAGATGAAAGTGTTACAGAAAAGCATGCAATTCATGAAGAAAAAAGTTACATTGTAAATTTTTGGCTTATGCTAAGAGATGTTCTTCGTCATACATGGCCTTATTGATGGACATGTGGAGCATTTGCTTGAGATCACAATCAATGTCCTCATTTTTTCCATTTGTTTAAGGATGGATTGCTACGGATATTCCTTAACTCAAAAGTGCTTGTGCATCTTTTATTAGGACTCACTAATAGATTTTGGTACTTCATGAAGCGCACAAAGAATTATGAGAGGTTACCTCATCAATCACATCGATGGCTTTGAGGATGAGGTACATCATCTCGTCAGAAGGTCCACGATCATCAAAATCGTACTACGACCTATGGTCCCATCGAGAAGACACGAGGTAAAGTTAGTGCTAAAAAATCAAAATATATTTCTAGGATATGAATTTTATGGAGCAGTCCATAAGGGTTTTTTACAATGTTTTTCACGAAGAAAGTTCGCGCATTCAATGCATTTGTTGTGGATTTGACCATCTTTGCTATGAATAAAGACGAAGCATTTTTTTATATTATGTAGTTCAAAATTACCAGAATCTTGCGGGATATGGAAAAAAGAGAATATTTACTAAAATTCCCCTTAATTTAGGGGGAATACTTGTTCCCATTGCTTGTACATTCCTGTTGTTTCCACTCATTTGTATGATTTAAAAGAGTTTTACAAGGAGCGATGATAATACACTTGAGATCTTCGAGATTTTATTTTAACAAGACAAGACCTCTTATGAGGGATAGAATGTTTGGGCGTTGCTTTGCATTGAATTTGGTGTCATAAAAGACCTTTTTGGTACTCTTCTACTTGCCTTCGGGTCGTCCATAATTGGTTTGCTGGGTTCATCCCTTGTGCGACAACGGGCAGAAGCGAATTTCAGTGTACTCAGTGTGCTCGGGTTTGCAAATCAGGTCCGTGACGTCACACTGACGTGGCATCTTTCGTTGACGTCACAGCATTGCGATCCTCATTCATCGCATCCTTCCAGAGCTATTAAACGCAGACCATGCCTGGCCTTGCGAGTCATTGGTCTTGCGGGCCTTGCCTGGGTCTTAACGTCTACAATCGGACGAATCCGATCGCTTCAGGCTTTCCTTGAACGAACCGTCTGGATGGAGCCTCGTGCTCGATCCGGTGGATGTGGCCGAGTGACCTGGACCGCTGTGGCTGTTTTAGAGGTCCATAATGGACCTGCCCTCAGAGTGACATTAAGCTCTGGCGGGAGTCGACCACCGTAAGTCGACGGAAGAGAGTACAAGGTTCGTCGGGTCGGTATGTTGAGATCTGTTTTGTTCTCTCGATTTCGCAAACCCCTTTCAAAATTTCACTCGGCTTGTCGCAGGACTAAAGACCCTTGAAGTGTCTTCCCGTCGAATATGACTCATATCGCCGCCTCGATGAACGCACCCCAACCAAACCATAAATCCCCATACAAGGAGCTTTACAAACTACAGCCGAGTATCCCTTTCTGGACGGCAGTTGTGGAGCGATGCAGTGTCTAATGAAGATGCCGTCGTACGCGCAGGAACGGCCCGACTTGAAGAGGACAAGTGCACCGCAAAGAGGTCACTGCCAGCACGGCACGCTTGCGGCGGAGCTGCAAGCGGCGATCTCCGTCGTGTTGCAGCACCAACTCGGTCTATGAAGGTTGGCTCGCTGACAGCCGCACCTATCGCTCTTCAGAGTATCCCACCATCAGAAGTGGCAGGCCTTGGGCAATGGGCCGTGCGTGACGTGCATGGCCCTCAGGCCTGCCAACTCAGCTGTGGGTCCCAAAGAACGACAAGAAATCGACGAGGCACCGCGCCTCTCGCACCGCACCATTCGCTTCCACCACCGCACGTCTCTCTCCTTTTCTCTCCCTCTCCGCTGCCTCTACCGCCTCCCTCCTTTCTCCGCGCAGTCCGTCTCCTCCGCCTCTCGTCTCTCTCCATCTGTGTTCCTGCGGTCCCCTCCCTCTCGTGTCGTGCGCCAGCTGGTCGTCTCTTCTCATCTCAGCCGCCTTTAGCCTTCATGTCGTCGTGCACGTCGTGCAGTTGACTGCGGTGAGGTCACCTCGGTTGCACCTCGTCAGCACGCCGGTCGGTCGACTCTTGTCCTCTCTGAGAGGACGCATTTGTCGTGCGCGGAAGTGGCAGGAAAGGGCTGAGGGCACGCCACGGGCCATGCCATGGACAACACTCGCTGGTGGCACTTTCAGCGTCTGTTGAAACGCCGACCCTCAAAACTCTTACCTTCTAAACGCCGATCCTCAAGACGCTGACCCTCAAAACTCTGGCGCTCAAAACGCCGAACCTCAAATCACCGACCCTCAAAAAGCTGACCCTCAAAACGCTCGGTCTTGATTCATCGGAGATGGAAGGGTTAGCAGCACTAGCAGCAGCAGCGCCAGCCACAGCAACAGCCTGCGCGATTCGCAGCAGCAGCAGCAGTAGCAACAGCATCAACGCCGACACTGTACAAACTTGAGGAGGGAGCTTGCTGCACCACCTGCTGCACTCGCCAACCCCACCGTGTAGATCCCATGCAAGCAGGCAAGCAAGCAAGCAAGCAAGCAAGGAAGCAAGCGAGGAAAGCAGGCAAGCAAGCGAGCGACAGCGTGCGGGCCCTCCTGCGGCATTGTGTCCGGTTCTGCTTTCTGCGTCTGGCTGTGCTTGCCGTGTTGCCTGCATCGAGGGAGCGAGTGCAAGGGGATGCAGGCGAAGAAGAGAGGCCTGTCCTCTCGGACAAGCTCTCCGAGGCCCATGGCAACGTCTAGAGGCATTCTGTGAAAGCAAGCTGCTGCTGCTGCTGGGAGCTGCTGTTGGGTGAACAGGGAAGGGGCGGGGGGGGGGGGGGGGGGGG
>SZWC01003296.1:76563-90666 GCA_023375785.1 Penium margaritaceum | reverse complement strand
TCCCCAACCCCTTCGGGACGTTCAGGAATTGTGTTTTGGCGCAGCCATGTTACTTAGTCCCCTATACAAGAGAGTGTGTGCACGTGGGACAAGTCGAGCAAGCATTTGAGATTTTAGAAGCCATGAACTGGACATAATATTATTACTCCCCCATGATCAACCGCCAAAGATCCACATACCCCTATGCAATGCTGCACACAAGAATGCAAACGCGTGGTGGCGGGCTTGATGGGCAGACAATGGGCACACATCACCCAGGGTCATGGGCGTTTGTTTCTAATTCACAGACATGTAGTGACCTCTAGCCTTGTTGCACATCCCACACCTCATTGATGTAGGTGACAGATAAGGCTCGGCGATCGAGATTGATCACATCTCGGAATTTTGGAAATCTCAAAATCTCGAAATCTCGAATTAATCTCGCGGTTCGAGACGAGCACAAGATTGGCTTGAAACACTTCGAGACGAGATCGAGATTTGGGGCAACACAAGAATTCGAGATGAGATCGATCTCGTCGCGTCTCGTCTCAAACTCGCCAACATGAGAATGTGACCTAGCGAGGTATGCTTCCACGTGTGAGTTCCAGGACTCATGGGATTCACACGTGGCAGGAGTATCTTTAGGTACGAAGCGCACCAGGCAACCCACTCGAATGCCAGATGTCAGAGAAAATCGTCCCATCAAGTTCCGTGACGCAACGATTCCAGCGAATATGGGACCGACAGGTATAGTGTGTCGCAATGAACTGTTCTTTGCAAAGAGATGAACAATCTTCTACATGGAATTTGTTTCATTACGTAATCCCCATTAGTGATCTACCCTAAGCTAAATATCCATAGCTCCCACGTGTATGTATGCATGTATGACGTCATTTTTAGCGTAACAAAAATGAAGTGTACATTAGAAAATTCGAGACCGTAAACATCTCGTCATTCAACTTTGAGATCAAGATTGACATTTGAGCACGGAGTAATATTCGAGATTGAGATTTTCTCAATCTCGAAATTCGAGATTGAGAATCTCATTCTTAGTCTCGAAATGGTGGAGATGAGATCGAGATTCTCGCTCAATCTCGAATGCTCAGCCTTAGTGACAGAGAGAAGAGGCTCTGCTGTCGACGCGTTGGCCGTCACTAAGACATCAGCACCACGTTGTGGGCACTTTCGACATCAACACCACTTGTGTCCTTTTAGACTCTTTGCATTGGCTTTTGCTAACCTGGTACTAGAGTTAGAAACATCCGGGTCTACACTTGTGGTTGGCATGCTGTTGTGTGGGTGAGAAAAACAAAAGAAAGGGAACCACTTCGGTCCGCACGGTGGCCTAAGGTGGGGAGCGAGTTTCGAGCTAGAGCGAGCTCGCTGCTCGCTCGCTCTTGGCTCCTCTCATAAGGAGCACCACATCATTCGCTTGTGACTCGCCCGCTTGCGGTTCCTCACCAAAACCGTGGTTCTCTACCATCACTAAGGCTACTACTCTGTCCTTCCCTCACAATGCCTCTCACTACATCCTACTACTACAGGGATCAGAGCAGTAGTGAGAGAGAGCTAAGAGTTCAAGCTTGAATGCGAGATCTGGGCCGTGGGCAACGCGACCATCGCCGCCGCCGCTCTCACAGCCACCCCATACTACGAGCCTCAGTGGTCAGGAGCTCTCTGCTCCAGCCACCGCACTTGGCCATTGTAGCCCACAGCTCGGGCCCGCCAAGCTTCTACCTTGCTACGCCCGCCGGTTTCGTGAGTGCGTGCCGTCTCCGGCCATAGCCTCTATCTTCGACTGTCATTGTTGTGCTTTTCTTGCATTGCAGCAACTATAGCCGCAGTTGTAGCTGCAGCCTCGATAGTAGCCGGCATTACCTTGCCGCACCCGCATGAACCTCTGCAAGAACAACCTCGTAGTGGGAGCAGTAGGAGCACATGCAGCCTTGACATCTGCTGCAGTCGCCGCATAGCCACTCTCTCGGCATTTGCAACTCCAGCAACCCCTGCCGCACCTGCCACAGTGCCTCAAAACGGGTGCAGTAGCGGCTGTAGGTGCAGCTTCGGCACTAGGAGCAGTGGTGACGGCAGTTGCAATCTCGGCATCAGCAGCAACAGCCTGTGGACAGTAGCGGCGACAAGCACTATCACGGGTGCCTCTGTCATCGCTCGTACTACAACCTCGGTCTTAGGTGCTCTTATAAGAGCAGCGGTGATCACTCCTACTGCAGCAATAGTAGCAGCATCAGCATGAGAAGAAGCTTCAGCGGCAGGAACGACGGCAGCCGGCATCGTAGTTGCCTTAGTTGCTGCTCGTGCTACAACCCCACCCTCAAGTGCTCCTAAAGCAACAGCAGTGGCAACAGTTGCTATAACAACAGCAGCAACATCATCAATGGCAGCCACAACTGCAACAGTAAGACATCTTGTCCACACCACCCCTCTGGTAAAGAACGCCACATTGGCATAAAACGAGTCTTGGAGCGCTGCCACACCCGTGTCCTACTATGAAGGTCACAGCACTAATCGCCAAGCAAGGCATCGTCGTGAGGGGGGTGGGGGGTCGCCTCCATCCGAACGCTCTTCTCACCCTCATCGTCCTTGCGTAAGAGATTCCCCCCACACTACCCTGGACACCCTGGGGAGGAGTGACTTATCTTCGGTTGGGGCCGCCGCCACAGACTTTGTAGCATGCCTCACTAGAGACACGGTCTCGGTATCGGCGGCCACAAGGGCTGCCTCTGTTGTCATAGTTACTACTGCTACATGTGTAACCACCTTCGCAAAAGCGGCCAGAGCCTCACGCGCCCCTCCAACCACTTCAGCAGGCCGCGCTGCCGAGGCCTACACCGAGGTGGCTGTCGACATCAGGCCTAGTGCTGCAACAGATGCCGACTTCGGTACACAGATCTCAGCTAGTGCATCCGTGATTGCTTCCAGTGTTGCAGCTGTCGCATTGGCTGCACCTTCTGCAGTAGTAGCCATCGCACTTCCACAACCGGTGCAGCCGCATCAGCGTCATCATCATCTGCGGCCGCTAGTGTAGTGCCAGCAACCATCGCAGTTACAACTATCTGTACAACCCTCAGGAAAACGACAGCTTCTTGTGGTCTTGCACTTGTGGTTCCACTTGTATCAACTGTGTCTGAGCTATTTCCTGCAACCACGGCAGCTATTCCCTTTTTTTTTGGTTTTTGATATGAGATGGTTTCTAAGCTATTCCTCCTTTTCTTGCTTTCCTATGCCCTCCTTCTATGGCATCATTTGTTTGATTGCCTCTCCTACATTTGTTGTCCTTGCTTGCTGGTTGATCCCTTGTTTTTTGCTCTTCCTCTTGCTTTGGCTGGAGTTGGGACTTGTCTTACAGCACCCTCCACGCGTTCATAAGGCACTTCTTGCTTTCTCATGCCCACTAGGGCGGGGGAAACTCTATGAAACTTTTGGTAGAGCCCCATGTTTGTCACCACGCGTGATGATGACGAGTCCGTCATTGCACGAGTGTGCAATGACGGATTCTTCATCATCACACATGGTGACAAACATGGGGCTCTACCAAAAGTTTCATAGAGTTTCCCCCGCCCTATTGGACATGAGAAAACCTGAAGTACGCGCTTGAGGCACAACGCAAAACTGATGATCGCCTCAAGCTCTCAAAGGACAAATGCGTTGCCTTTGCTCATTAGGTCGCCACCATCATTCTCAAACGCTTGCCAACCGCATTTGCCACTGCTACCGGTGGCTCCACTGCTGGCACTAGCTCCGGTACCTTTTCCACTCTCGCTGATGCCAGCAACCCCACCGTTGCTAATCCCGCTAGCACGCTTGGTCCTGTCCCAAGCCAACATGACTTCTTCTCTCAACCTACTATCCTCTCCCCAATAATCGCTTTCTCCAGGGAAACATGTTTTAGCGCTTGCACTCCGGGCAAGTGACTGTGGGAGTATTGCTTCTCACCTGATCCTACTATGAACCCTCCTTTTGTTCCTGCTCCCGTTGAAGCTGCTCATGTTGTTCATGCTCTCATTCCCACTGTAGTCGAGCATCTCATGGATGACATTGGCACGTTCAACATCAATCCCGCTGCTGGATGCAAAGCTGACCCTATTGGTGCATATGCTATGCTTTGTCGTTGCACTACCATCACTGGTCAAGTCGCACAAAGTGCCCTCATTGTGCAGTTCAACACCCTTTTGATGCGTACCAATGAGATCGCTGATGCTTACTGGGCTCGCGCTCCCAAGCTCCTTTGCAAGATAATTGATGTTGCCCCTGGGCAGTTGTTCGCTATCCTCACCATGGTCAACGGGCTTATTCTTGAGCTCTCTGACCTTCTTTGCGGCCTCAAGGCATTTGAGCTGAACCGACATGCCTCTCAGCCTGTTTGAATGATATCTCCTTCAGGTGTCAGTGCACACAGGGACTTCACCGCCGAGCACCTTGCTGACTGGTGGACCAGTCTGTAGAACAAGAGACTTCATCATACTGCTGTCACAAGAGTTGTAGATCTGACCATTGCCTCATCCTCCTCCATAGCCTCCTTGCCTTTTACTTCCACCCATTCCTCTACCACCTACAGAGCCTCTTCTCTTGCCTCTCAGGGCCGTGGCCGCGATTATGGCAAGGGAAATGGTAATGGCAAATGGAAAGCGTCTGCCTCTCTTTCTTGTGATCCTGGTGTTGAGGACGGTCGTAACTGTGATTCTGGTGATCACTCCGTGCGGGCATGATCGGCTCCTCTGGATGACTTGTGTCTTGCTTGCGCCAAGCGTGCATACTGGGCCCACAGAGCTGGTGCCTTGGCTGCGTCTTCATCCTCCTCTAGTGCAGCATCTTCCTCATCATTGACTACCACATCCTCTGTTGAGGCCTACTCCACCACTGGGATTCCTTATGGTCCTCCTCTGGTCCCATACCCTTTGGGCTGGCAGCCTCCTTATGGTGCACCACCTTATGTAGCTCCATTCTCCTCCGACTACACCGTCCCATTGTGGTTCCCCCCCTCTTCCGGTGCCTCAATCTCTGGTCTGGTGATGCCTGTCACACGTGACGGCAAGCATTAGGTGGAGCAATCTTTCTTCAGCTCCTTCGCCTACGTGATCAGGGAGGTGATGGTGTTGCTCTGTTTGGCAGTGGTTCCACGTGTCAAACAGACGTCTTTCTTCATGGTGACCCTTTTGGTCATGTTCTTAGGTCGTTTTCTTCCCCAGTCATGTGGATTGAGCATTGGCAGTCTATCGTTCTCCCATGTTGTCTTGCTGCTCGTGAATCGTTAGCTCTTCTTGCACTCTCTGTTGGCACCGTGGTGACATCTGGTGTCCTTCTCCCTGTGCATGCGTCGGGTGGCTTCTAGATCCTGGACTTGAGAGCCACCCACCACATGACATATGTGGGCTCCTTGTTTTGCCCTTGGCCCTGTCGGGGATGTCTGCTTTGTGTGCACTGGATGCGAGTAGCTGCTCCTTGTTCAAGGTGTTGGTGTCCTTCATTTTATAGGTCCTAGTGCCGCTCTGTACCTTCTCGATGTGTTGTAGGTCCCATCCTTGGAACTCAGCCTATTGTCGGTGACATCTCTGGACAATCAACACATGGACTTCTCTGCGAGCCGAGGAGTGGCACAGAGTTTTTGTGCCCTTTTGGTCGCACTGTCCTACATGGTGTTAAGTGTAAAAAATTGTTTTGTGTGTCCCTGTTTTCCTCTCCCTCTACCTCTGTTGGCACAACACTCGCCCATGTTGTACCCTCTTTCTCTCCCGACCTCATCTAGCTCTTGTACCAACATCTTGCACATATTCACGCCGATGCCATCTCTAGCATGCTTCACCTTTAGCCTGCTATAGGATTGTCCCCCTCTACCTTTCTTGCTCCCTGTCATTCCAACTGTCTTGATTGTGTCTAGGACAAGATGCTTCGCTCTCCTTTCTCTGACTTTGAATCTCAATATATTCATCCTCTTGACTGTGTGCATGTTGACATCATGGACGTCCTTCTCCATGAATTCCTTGGTGATATCGGTTGGTATGTCTTATGCTGAGGCATAAGACATACCAACCGATATCACTATTGATTTATCTTGCCTCCGCTTGGTCTTTGCTCTCCGTCACAAGAGTGGCATCTTCTCCACTTTTAAAACGTGGCTTGCTCAATCTCAACGTGCATGTCATTGCTCACTACACATCTTTTGTAGTGACCGTGGCGGTGAAGTTCTTAGTTCCAACGTCCAAGGGGTGTGTTTGGAGACCTTCACTCCTTATACATCACAAAAAAATAGGGCCTCTGAACGCTGGAACTATACTCTCGCTGAAGGTTTCTGAACCCTCTAGTCTGAGTCTGGGCTCCCCTCGCTCATTGTATTTGATGCCATGAGCTACATGACCTGGATAGGGAATCAAGTCCCCCATGGACCTCTCCCTCAGTCCTCATACCTCTTGAATGCTGGTTCGGCGCTCATACCGACCTTTGCCTTGCCCGCGTCTGGGACCACATTGCTTTTGTTTACCCACATGATGACTTGAGCAACGCCAAATTCTTCCCTTGGGACCATCTGTGTCCGTTCTTGGGTGTTTCCTCTCAGTTTCAAGCCTGACGCATTTGGGACCCTTTCCGCCTATGGGTCGTTGAGTCATGTGATGCATTGTTCTTTGAGTTGGTCTTTGTTCGTGACCTTGGCCGCCTTCTTTCTGGTGCCTCCCTTCTCCCGCTCTCTTGGATTAGGGGGGAAGTCTGTCTCGTTCCTTTTGCAGACCCTCCTACCGCAACCTCATAGCCTGCACCCTTGTGTCTCCCTTCGCCAGGCGCACCGTCCACACCTGTCTCGCTGCCCCTTCCATCCTCGTCATCCAACTCATTGAGTACGCCAGACTCTCCAAGTCATCCCATACGCAAGCCGTTCTATTTGCAGTCCCTCCTCATTCATCTGTCCCTACGTTTATAATGCCACCTACAGTTGCACTACCATCCAGTTCTGTCATTCCTGTTGTGTTGACGGACCCTGTAGGAGCAGATCCACCTATGTGAGTAGAGCCCATTGGGCCTGCACCTGTCTCACCCTTTGTTCACAGTGTGAGCCTTTGCTAACTCCCTCACTACACCTCCAGTATTCGTGCTGCATCCGTCCATCTGTCTTGGTCACAAAAGGCTCAGTCCAGCATTGTGCCGACAGGCATGCATGCGCTCGGCGTAGCAATTGGTATTTTCCATCCTAGGTCCATCCTCGGCTATACACTTCTTCTGTCTCAGCACACTCATGCAATAGTTGTTGCCGACACTGAAGTCGTTGAGTGTCATGTAGCTACTGGATCTGTATCCCCTTCCTCAGAGCCTATCACAACTTGTCAGGCACGCGCGGGTCCTGTTGCACAGCAATGGGAAGCCACAATGCACGACGAGCTAAAGGCCCCTGATGAGCATGTTGTGTACAAGCTCGTTGATCTGCCACAGGGTGGAAAAGCCAAAGATACGCGTAGGGTCTTTCGGTAAAAGTACAAACCCGATGGGACGCTTGACGAGCACAAAGCTCGCCTCATGGCGAAGGGATTCTCCTAAGTCTTATCCAAGAGTCTTTTGATGAGACATTCATGCCAATTGGCCATTACACTACAAGTCAAGCCTTGCTGAGACTTGTTGCTTAGCATGACTGGGAGCTGGAGCAGATGGATGCCAGAAATACTTTCCTCCATGGGCTGCTAAATGAGGAGACCTACAAGGTCCAGTCACCTAGGTTCTTTGATGGCACTGATAGAGTTTGGCGACTTCCGAAAGCCCTCTATGGCCTGAAATAGTCACCTCGGTGTTGGAATCAAGAGATCACATCCACAATTGAGCAGGTTGGATCCCAATAAAGTACGGTGGACCTTTCTCTCTTTGTCATCCCTCATTCAACTCCTTTTGTCACCATCCTTGTCTATGTGGATGACTTTTTGATCGCGTCACCCCGTCAGGAGGCTGTGAAGTTGGTGAAGTCACTCCTACAGTCCACGTACAAGATGAAGGAATTGGGATCATCTTGTGTCTTTCTGGGCATGGACCTTGAATGAGACCGCCCTCACTGAATTGACTAGGCTGCTTACGTTCGCAGTCTGGGGGAGCGCTTCGCCCCCTTCCTCAAGACAGTGCCCACCGCGTCCACACCCATTACCTCAACTGGACAGAGGTTGCTTAAGACACTGGATGTGTCAAAGCTAGGGGAGACAGTTGATATGACCGACTACCTCCGTGTGATCGGCCCTCTCATTGCGATTGTGGTGCATGGTATCATGGAGTGTTGTTTTTTGTGTCACAGACACGTAGTGACCTCAAGCCTCGTTGCATATCCCACATATCACTGATGTAGGTCACTGAGTGAGAAGAGACTCTGTTTTCAGCGCGTTGGTTGTCGCAGAGACATTAGCACCACATTGTGGGCCATTTGGATGTCAGCACCACTTGTGTCATTTCTGACTCTTTGCATTGAATTTTGCCAACTTGGTGCTTGAGTTAGACATACCTGTGTTTATACCTGTGGCTGTCATGCTTTTGTGTGGCTGAGAAAAACAAAGGGAGGGAACCAATGCGGTCTCCCCGGTGCCATAAGGTACAGAGCGAGCCTCGAGCTAGAGCGAGCTTGATGCTCACTAGCTCTTGGCTCCTCTCAAGACGAGCACCACATCATTCGCTTGTGACTTGGCTGTCTTGTCGTTCCTTGCCAAAAATTGCATGTTTTTGCTCCATGGTTCTCTACCATCACTTAGGTGCCACTCTGTTCTTCTCTCACAGTGCCTCTCACTACATCCTAGAACCTAAATTGGGGAAAGACAAGCCCAACAACATGGAAAACACACAAAGAAGTTTCTGTTAAGTGCCTTTGTAAGGAAGTCAGCTCGCTTTGATTGTATGTCCACTCACACAATTCAAAAAATGCCAGCAGCTATGCACTCACGAACAAAGTGTTGCTCGGCGTTGATGTATTTAATGTGGGATTATTGCATGCCATCATTCTGAGCAATGAATTTTGTGCTTTGGTAATCACAGCGTAAGGTGATGCCACCGATGGACACACGCAGCCGCTGTAGAAGGCGTCAAAGCAAGACATCTTCATACGTACCTACGCCAAGTGCAATCTACTCGCCTCAGTCGAGCCTCAAGCCATGCAACCCTTTTTGTCGCTTATCCAAGACACTATTGTCCCTCTTATGAAGAAGATATGGCATGTCCTACTTCGTACATCGGAATCATGGCTCCTGTCACTGTCGGTGAAATCAGCAACAATGACTGAGGGATATGCTTTGAAGTGTAGTCACGTGCATGAAATAGAGAGCACATCTCACACAATAAAAAGTGTAGCCTCAACATGGTGCACTTTTGGACACTAGGAGAACCACATACCATCGTGAGCGATAGGTGCAACTGCCTCAGTAGCAGCTTTTGGCATAAGCACATGCCGCGTTATGGCAGTTGGATCCAGCTATCAACGAAGTTTAATCCACAATCCGACGGGCAAACCAAGAAGACCAATCCGTCCCTCAAACAACTCCTCAACACATATGAGTCGCACGACACTGATTGGACAGCAAAATTACCGACTGCTAAACTCACATAGAATTCCAAAACCTCCAACACTACGGGTAGAATTCTATTTGAGTTCGTTTACGGCAAAGTGACACTGGCAGGACTCCAAGGCTACAATGATGTTCATGCAGTTGAATTCTACCACTGAGACTTCTATTGCATTTGGGAGGAAGAAGACAAGACCCTCGCAAAGACGCAACCAGCTATGAAGCGAGTAGTGAACCGATATCGCAGCGATGATGTGTTCAGCGTTGGTGATCCCGTCCTTCTCAGCTTAGCGAACATCAAACTCCGTGGAAAACACTTTGTAAACCTCAAACCCTGATGGTTGGGCTCCTTTGAGATGGAGCAAATGTGAACTCCAGCTGTCGCTCAACTTCGCATGATAAACATTATGGAAATATTGTCTTCCACATTAGCAACCTCAAGCGCTATTGGAACAACAACGAAAAATTCTTTGACTGAGATGTCGCCCATCCATCCCCAATCCTCGTACAAGTGGATACGGAGTACATGATTGAAAAAATCATTGGACACTGACTCCGTGGAAAAGGACCGAGTATGTGGCACGGCTATGACGTCACACAAAACACTTGGGAGCCCTAATGTAATCTCCGGGACATCGATAATCTTATCGGCTGCTACTTCAAGCACCACCGGCTTATGTTTGTTTACGCGCCGGGATGTCGTAGCTCAAAGGAACCAGGACGACGAGGCTAACATGCCGTGTCGTGTCGTGTTGTTCCGTGGCTCGTGCCACGCCCTTTCTATAAGGGTCGACAGATGTATCACCAAACATATGGATGTTTGATATGTTTGGTCGACTTCTTGATGGCGGTAGAATTTTATAAAATTGGGCCTCGGTATTCTTAACCCCCCTCCCCGGACTTAAATGGAAAGCCTAGGCAGCAGGTTGGGGCATCAGCGTTGTTGATGCAGCATGCGGGCTTCCACGCTCGTTGCTTAAGTCAGCTGCCCCCTCAGTCTGCTGCTCTAGAGTCTAAGTCTGGAAGCTCTGGGTTTGTTACCTAGAAACGCGCGCGCCAGAGTTAGCGCCAGAAAGCAGCTGAAAACTGAAAGTAACTGATTAGGAATGAAGAATAAGCAACAATGGGAGACCCCTCCAAGTTCTAGGCCCCCCCCACTAGTGTAGAAGTTGTTACTCAACTAACCAGCCAATCAGAAAATAGCTGTGGACCTATTTTCTGGCAGGCAGGGTTTTCTCGGTGAGCCCTGCCAGACGCCCGACAACCCAAAACCCGGGCGTCGTCCGTTTTGCCTGAAAACTGGACCATACCATAATACCGACGCTGCGAACGCAGTCGTGCGGTCAGAATCAGCTAGAAAAATAGTAGCAAAGAGTTATTGCTGCCCGAACCCAGGCAGTGCCTACGGTGGTCCATGACGCTGAACAGGGCCATGCAGCATGCAACACAGACCCTAGGCGGAGCATGACGATGCAGACGCGACGGGACGCGCTGGACGCATGCAGACAACACTTTGCGGTGGCAGTGACCGCCAGCGGCACGACTGCCGAGGAGGCCTGCCGATGGAGCTGAGCACGTCGCCGGAGAGAGGAGGCTCCAGCGAACTGCGAGTAGACCTCCGCGTGCGTCGATTCCACCGGATGACGCTCCTTCAGCGTCGAGTCTCGCCGTCAGTCATCTGCACGCCGATGTACACAAGCCGGGAGGACACAACAGAGCACAATGAGGGATGCGCAAAAAACCAACAGACTTCTCTGTGGAGCATCTTTAAGCAACCACTCATGCCGTGGCGTCACACATGTCACTAGGCTCAAGCGTCCAAGACCCCACATAAGCTACATTACGATTCTCGCTATTGGATAGATGGATTCGACTTGTTCGACAATTGTCATCGAAGTACACCTTATTTCTAACTACAAGTTATCCAATTTTCTTAGTCGCGAAGTGTCATCTACTTTGCACTTCACCTCAGAGAACCATCTAGGTTCCGCTCGCCGTAACACTTGCATAGTGACCTCCCTAGGATCAACACCTGGGGAAACAAGCAACCTCTTCAGAACCCACATGCGAGGTTGGAGACTGACCAGGGAATTCTAAAGTATCCGAGTTCATGCCTCACCCACAGTAAGAACCAAAATGACAAAAGAATACTGAAGAGATCATCATGTTAACCTAGGTCACATCTTGGAGAGTACATTAACTACCATGAGAGACTGAATTCAACGTATTGAGGTATTACCTTGAGAGATAGTGTTTTGGCGTAGCCATGTTACTCACTTCCCTGTGGAAGAGTGTGTGTGCACGTTGGATAAGACAAAGGGGCATTGAAGATGCGAGGAGCCATGAAATGTACATAAAAATTATTAGGATGCACATTCGCTCGTTTTGATATTGTGTTTTGAATTGGTGAGAAGTTATTGGAACAATGGTCTTACAAATGTCGCTCTCGTTCACATTTGCGTTATTTGCCTGGTTGGAGAAGATCCTTCAGCTGTCATAGTTATTTTCGTAAACTAGGCATATTCTACCACGGGTTCATTTGCATTGAGTGAAAAATAATATTGTCAGGAACGGTCTTATGCCCTTGAAGCAGCTCGGTTTCATCTGCCGTTGACTACGACTTGGTGTACAGAGGTATATCTTCTTGCCATTTCCCACATTATTCATTTTATCCGGATCCTAGGAAAATATTTCAATGTATTTAACTTATCCTACATTGAATGCACTTTCTTTGTAATGAGCTTGGGCATCCACAGTGTTTTTATCAACCACTTGAGAACACCGAATAGGCTTACTCGTGGAGAGGTCAGGTCCCAAAACTCACCTACTTTGTTCTCCCCTGCTGTACACTACAGGTTGGACATGCCACGGTGGCAGCCGGGAGGGAAAAGTTTCCGAGGCGCTGATGTTTCTGCAGAGTGACGCAGGCATTTTTCGAGCAGGCAAACGCGCGGGAGAGCAGAGCCCGCCTGTGGCGTGGCCACCCGGGCAGGCTCGCGCTGCGGCTAGAGCCCCCTGCTGCGTCGCCGTCGCATTCCCAAGCAGTAAACGTCGCTCGAGCTGCGGCGGCCTGGAGTGCGCGGCGTAATGCATCGAACCGTCTTATTCAGCATCAAAGGAACAACGAACCTGCCCATTTCTTCCGATAACATTCGTAATATAGCAGAACCAGACAGCAAACCCTCCAGCCGTCTCACAGGGCCCGTCCCCTGTGGGCACATCCTGCCCTCCTGCGATGGGATGGGGCATGCAACCTCACCGTCGGCCTGCTGCATGACGCAGCGAGCCAGCAGGCGCTGCCGACCACCCCGGGCTGCTGCCTAGCAAGGACGGGCCGACGGCAGCCCACGCCGGAAAAAGCTCGCCAGGGCGGCCGCGGCTGCGCCCCCAAATGGGACGCCTTCGCGGTCTCTACGGGTTCAAGACTCGCGTCAATCCCTTTGGTGCCGTTGACGGCCTACAGCCCCCTCTGTTGTTTCCCGGGTGGAGTCAAGCTCACTGGACTTCCGGACAAGCGCACGGAGGGTGCCGGCGGAGACAATGCAGACAAGCCTGGAGTGCACGGTTTTGCTCACTGCGTCCCAACTGAGCAGTGCGTCCCAAGTTGGCTCCCAATCTCTTTCGGGCCTGTCCGGTCTCCACGGCGTTCCACACGGCAAACTGTTTCAGGGCTTTCCCGTGTCTGGCATGGACAGTGGGCACCACGCCGTCGCGCTCTTGTGAGGAACCAGCACAGCCGTCCGAATGGCAGCTTGCGCCCACACCGGCTGACGCCAGAGGCTGGTGGTGGCCGGAAATGCCAGCGAGAGCCGGAGAGAGAAGGGCGTGAACTGGAGGACGTGGAATTAGGCGGATGACGAATTGAATCAGCACCGTTTGCAGGAGCAGCAGCAACAACGTCATCACGAGGAGGAGGAAGTCGAGGAGGAGTGAAGGACGAGGGTGAAGAGGAGGACGAGGAGTGAGGGACGATTGTGAGGAGGAGGAGGAGGAGGAGGAAGAGGACGAGGAGCTCGTAGGGCCGTTGAGCCGGGGGGGGGAGGGGAGCGGTGTGAGCAACCACCAAGCCCTCCAGGATGTTCAAAGCGCTTCGTTCGCGGACGAGGGAGAAGGAGAGGTTCGAGTTCAGGTTCAGATTCCATGCCACGAGAGTGAGTGGCACACCGCCGCCGCCCTTTTCCCCCCTTCCGCCTCCATTGCTTCGCTCGGGCTGCGGCCAAAACTGTACGAACATTCCGTCTCCCGGAAACAAAACAGCGCCGAGATAGCGGATGAACCTGCGCGGTGTGGCACAGGCTGTTGCCTGTTGCTGCCCGTTGCCTCTTGCCTGGGCCGCAGGCGCAGGCGGAGGCGGGGGCGGAGGCGCAGGGCGGATAGGCAACACCAGTGACGGCAATGGTCTTGCGCTCACTCAGTCCGCGTGGCCGACGGACTAATGTACTTGTGTACTTGCATTGCCACGCAAGTGCGCGTGCCAGTGCTTGTGTCGGGCTGTGGCTGTTCCCATCCACGCGCGCGCAGGGTAGAGTTTGTCGGCGTGGCGCATGAGTAGAGCAGGGAATTTTGAGGAGAAGGTGGGAGGGGTGGGTGGCGG